>LTAE01007067.1:0-14580 GCA_001647135.1 Pontederia paniculata
AATATACCATATTTACATGGTTCAAGGAAAATAAGCATATTTGCATATTGCAATTTTCCTTAAAAAATTATATTTTAAAATTTCTTATGTAATGACTAGTTATCACAGGTGAAATGTTATCTAACCCTTTTCTTCACATAGAAGAATGAAAGTGAAGGATTGTGAATATTTACAACTGTTTCATTGGTTTTCCATTCTGTGAACTGAAAACAGTCTTCTTTCCTGCAGCGGACACTATCACTTCAGCAGACAATTTTACCTCTTATTGGTCAGCAGCAGTTGGGGGTGCAAGTCATCATATTTTTTCTTTCCACATATATAAAAGCACCATAAATCTCAAGATCTATAGTCCTCTTTTAACTTCACTTTATTGATAGATTAAAATGAAGTTAAAAAAGTACCATAGATCTCGAAATCTACGATGCTCCATACGTGTGGAATCACTTGAGCTCCACAAACTCCTTAATACTTTACATCCATGCTTTAGTAAGCTGATAATGGTATATAATAGATTACCAAAAGATATGCTAATTATTTATGATGTTACGTATTGATTTTTTTTTATTGGGACGCAAATATTATGGTTTTTTCTTCATACTAAATAGTTCTAGTACAACTCATGCGGTGCCCAATCAATATAAACAAACCTTTTCTACTCCAACCTTCCAATCTCCAGGAACCTCTCAAAGTTTGTGGTCTCAATGAGGCCATTTTATTTTGAAAGTTCTGGCCATGTCACATCTATTAAATTGTCCTCATTTCCACAATTTGCATGGTTCAAACTCCTGGTAGTCTTTTATGTCCATGACACAAAAATAGGGAGCAACTTTTTTGTGGCATGAACTGTTGCATCAACAAGTAAATACAGCAGATCATGTCATGGTTGATTGATGTGATCATACGGCAAGAATTTCTTAAAGAAAAATTCTATATCCTCCTACCTCATCCTCCTAATACTCACGTATTAAAAATATCCCATAAAGTTGATTAATTTACAATGGATGCCATTGTGAGATGTTAGGCAAATTATTAGGCTAAAGTTTAAAAGGATGTAGCATTACTCTTTCTTAAATTGGATTTTGTTCAGGTTCTATTCCTGACCAATCCTGTAGTTAGATCATAGTAACTATCAAACTGCAAAAATAAACATTTTTGGTAATGACAAATGAAAAAAATTCCTAGAGCTCTTTATATTGTGCAAAATAATTGCCACAGCTTTATCTTCTCTCTTTTCTGAATGAAACTGAAATTGAGGTAGTGAACTAATCTTTTGCACTTACATTCGTAAACTTCACTTTCCTATGTTTAATAAGGGGAAAAAGTAATTTGGTCAAGGTAAAATAATCCCTGATTAATCAACTTAATGTAAAAATGAAGTCACTAATTATAATCTGCAAAAGGATATTCTTCTCACGTTATTTTAACTTATTTTCATAAATATAAACAAATAAAGAGAATAAATATCATTTAGGTTTTCTTTTTAAAATTTATTTTCAACCTTATTCACTATAAACCTCAGTACCCAAGCCCAACATATTTTGATAAATTTCTTTAGGAAATATATAAATGTTAACTTAACAAAAAGAAATCATACTAACACTTGAGTTAACATTTCTGTATAACTTTTTTTTTCCTTTTTTTTTTCCTGAATATGTGTCTCAGAGTTTGTTACAAAACAGACTTCGTATGGTAGTGGGTTGTGGCTGATGCAGCTTAAAAGGGCGACCTTTTGAGGTCATCACAGCCTTCGGCTCCAACTTGTTGTTTGTATCTTTTCCACTGTTCTTGGCCTCTTCTCCAACTAACCAGGAGGAATCCAATGGCGTTCACACTGTTAGGCCTTAAGAGCAGACCTCTCTCTTTCTGTGTTCATCTCTTGGATCCATCTTTAACCACATAAAAAGCTAGAACTCTTCTACGAGAGAGATAGAAAACAACACATTACAACTCTTTCTATGTCTGTGTGGACAATAAATGGCCTGCGGCCATGTGCACACACTCCCAAGGTTCCTGTAAAGATCATATATACATGGCATGGAGATAACCAGGTGCACATCAGTTGCTGTGGCCTGTGGCTGTATTTTGATCCTGGGAAAGAACCAAAGAGGATAAGAAAACCTGAGGTTGTATATAAGTTCATAAAAAACTGGGAAAAAAAATTCATACGTGTATCTTAGTATTTTATGTGTTGTATATTTTATATTTTTATTATTAATAAGAAAAGTTACATTTTGTAATTTTGAGTGGAGTACAAGGTAGGGAAATATTAAAAATGTTTCCAAGTTGTAGATATTTGCAGGGTCCGTTGTCTTGTTACGTATGGAGATAAGTGTATCAGGATATTTTACATAATATCGTAACGAAAATTTTAAGATAAAAATAGTGAGGTCGGACCGTCGGAGATCAAACTCTACCTATTAATAAAAAAACTATTTTTTAAAAAAGTTGTCGTTAATTTTTTTTGCACTCAAATTTTAAATTCTATTTAATATATCACAATTGGATTCGTTTGTAAAGGAAAAATATATATTTATATAAATTAAACCTAATAATAATATATTGAATTTGATCTAAATTAATTATGACGATAAAAAATATTAAAATAATTATATTAATTATAAGGTCATAGAATTAAGACTACTACAAATAAGATCGACATTAGCTATGGACTTCATGACAATAAAATCGTAAAATCTTGTAAATAGATTTTGAGGATCTTGATAATTATTTTGTTAGTCACGAAATTAACTAAATTTGAATTGTTCATTTGTTACCAGTGACACGGAGATATTTCTCACGATATATATGAAAATATAATTCACATTTGATAAAAAAATACGTTTGCTGTATTTGCATAAGGAATGCCGTATTAAATCCGAATTTCGTAAAATTTGTCAACCTTAACTTTGTTTTTTATCAAGTTTGTTTGGAAATAATCATCCTTGAAAGAGTTCATGATATTTCACTCATTGATCGTTGTTGCTAAGCGAGCCGATGAAGTTGTGGTTTCACATTAAACGGAACTCGAGGCCACTTAATTCACGAGCGATAATTAAAAATTTTTAATTGATATCTAAGGAATTTTATAATATAATGGTGTGATTTGAATATTTTAAAAGTAATTTTCTGAAACTATATTTTGATATTTTTTTCTCTTTTTTACAAAACCTCATATAATGCACATTTGAAAATATTTCATATGATAGTACTATCTTGAATCTCTAATATTTTGTAACTGATAAGGAGGCAACTTTTCGATAATAATATATTTGTTATTTTATATTTTCGAGTTAAAAAAATGGAGGAGTAGATAATTTATAAAACGGATGGAAGAGAGAAAACATTTTTCTTTTTTTTCTGAATATTTTTCTCTTCTTTTAGTGTAATAATAATAATAATAATAATAATAATAATAATAATAATAATTTTTTTCATGCAACGAGGTAACACGCGTATGTCCGGTGGGAAGGAGCGACACCCGTCGGTCTGTGAGTGGTGGGCCATGGTTGTATTAAAGAAGGCGCCAACTTGTTCCATTTTTTTCCTCGTCTCGCGTCTTCCTGCTTGCTATAAATAGCGAGAGAGAGGCGAACGGTGGCGCACGAGAGAGGAAGAGGCGGTGGAAGCCCTCGTTCTTATCTCGCTTCAGGAGTTGTTTTGGCATTACAAGGGGATTTAAACCAAAAGAGAAGCAATTGTATTCCTTGTTCATCGATCATGGACCCTTACAAGGTCGGAACGCACAATCTTTTCTGTAATTTTTTTTTGTTTATGTTTTGATTCTTTTTTCCTTTCAATTCAGGCGATTTTGTTATGGCTATTTTTGCTTTCCTCGATTCATTATTCAGAAGGACTTTTTGTTTACATTTCTGTGCATGTGTAAGAATTTCGATTTGATGAACCAGTTCATAATTTCCTCATCTTTTTCCGCTGTTCATTGTTCTTAAACCCGTAATCTTTTCCTGTGTTTACACATGCTGTGAACTTTGGTAAATCTGCTACGTTTCTTATTGTTTTGATCTGTAATTTTGGGGGATTTTTTTTCTTTTTGGTGTAAGCTTGTTTTCTAAGCTTATGATTTCTTTGATTTACCTTTGCACTACATTTCGACATGACAATAATTTTGGGTTTTGGGTTCTATTTGCTACTGATTTCTTTTCTACTGTGCATAGTATTTTAATTTCTTCCTGGAAACAGGAAAGATTGGTTTTTTTAATGTAACTTTGTGCTCTTTTGGCCGATTCAAGTTTAATGTAGGATTTTTTAATTCCTCTTTTTGTATATCTTAACATGAGAAATGTTAGGTTTGGTAGGTGTCTATTGCTGATTTTTCATTTTTCCTTTTCAATAATGATCTCTATCTGCCATTTTCGATGTAGGGATAATATTTCGTCTAGATTTATGACTTTTAGATGAACTAAGGTTCAAAATTTTGGTTATTTACTGTTATTACGAGAAAAGTTTTAGGTATTGGATACTGCACAGTACTGGTTTATCTGGGGTCCTGTAAATTGACATATCTTGACATGATACAGTATCGCCCCTCCAGCGGCTTCAACTCACCATTCTGGACGACCAACTCCGGGGCCCCAGTCTGGAACAATAACGCCTCTCTTACTGTGGGCGCCCGAGGTAACCCCTCTTTTGCCTAATCAGCTTTATATAACCATGAACTGTGTTGGCTTGTTAGCATGGAATAATTGAGCATGTAAACTGTGACATACGGCATAATAAATCATTAAGGTGGCACATTCATCCATGGATGGAATCATTTATTTGTGTGACGGTGTGTGGAGTTACGTTGTTAAGCACTCTGAATCCTATCACTGTGCACTGTATACTTCTTATAGCTTCTGAGTTCTGACACAACAGCAGATGGTAGGAATTTGTGGACTATGAGTAGATGCTGACTAGGTTCTCCGAAAGTTAAATCATGTTATTACGGTTCTTGTGGCTGTTTAATGGACTGGTTTCTTATTTATAGGATGACTAATTAATTGATCTTTTTTTATTCTTGATGATTGCTTATTTGTTGTTCATGTTCCAATGTCAAAGGGAGTTGTCCTACGCTCGAAGTTTTTACAAAAGTCCTACATGGAGCTATTCATTGATAAAGACCAACTATTCAGTTTTTTTTTTCATTTTCTAAAATACTTACTAAAACTAATAAAATGAACTGTCAAATTGTTTAGTAGTTTTTTTTTCAAAATAAAAAAACTTTTAACATTCCATTCCCTTGAAGTGACAATGTTCCATTGCTAAAAAAAAAAGGAACACTTTGGTTTGGAATTCTGATTTCCTTCTCTGTCAGTATTTAATTTCATTTAGTTTTGGTCTCTACTCACCTCGATGGTTATGTCATGACACTCCTTGAATCATATATGCGATAAATAGACTCCTGTAACCACACATGGTTTGCACAATTTACAAATTGTGTTAGCCCTCAGTTTTATATAATCTATAAATGATGTTGGAATGGTGTTCCATGGTAATCATTGACGTGTGGGTATGGGACAGTTCTTTTCTGATTGATTTATGGTGGCAACAAAGTATTAATTTACCTGTAGGTTTGATAATGCTAACAATTGCTTAGAAAAATAACTTGTTAATTCTTAGGTTCCATCCCCCTCAGAAAAAAAAGAAATTCATGATATCTGCAATGCGATATAACTTAGCAATCTTTTTATTAAGGTATAAACTCTTTTGTAATCCTTAGAAATTGAGTTGGTCTACAATATATATGTGTGATTTATTTGAGATAAACATGGTAAATTGAACCATTCAGTATAATTGTAACAAAAATTGATCATTCTGGTCAAACTAGTCAGAATCAGAATTTTGATTGTTATATGTTATTACTGGCTCAGCTTAATTTTCTTTTTTATTAATGCGATTTTTAAACTATCAAGCAATTTCTTAATATTGTCAACTCAGTTATGTCATTTTACTTAATTGAACAGGACCTATTCTCCTTGAGGATTACCATCTCGTTGAAAAAATTGCTCAGTTTGATAGGGAGAGAATCCCTGAACGTGTTGTTCATGCCAGGGGAGCTAGTGCTAAGGGCTTCTTCGAGGTCACTCATGATGTCTCTCACCTCACCTGTGCCGATTTCCTACGAGCACCTGGAGTCCAAACTCCAGTGATTGTCCGCTTTTCAACTGTTATTCATGAGCGCGGCAGTCCTGAAACCTTGAGAGACCCACGTGGTTTTGCAGTAAAGTTCTACACAAGAGAGGTAAAATAGTACTCATGTGTTTGCTCAGCATTTCTTACACTAGGTATATTTAGCGGCTACAAGAAGCATGCTTTTTGTCAAAATTTTGTTTGTATCCTTTGATTGAAATTAATATAATTATCCAATTTATTTATTTCCTTTCTGGCCAATACCCCGATCCTATTTTTTCCCTCTCTAACCAACATACATGTCTCATATATTGTTTTCTTGTCTCCTGTTTTCCCCTGTTTTAGTTAGATTGCTAATCTTTTTTTCTTTTTTTTTTGGCTAAGAGATGGTTTATTCTGTATTATGATGATATTCTTTTTTTTTTTGAAAAAATTATGATGATATTCTAGCGCCCATCTTATTCACTTGCTAGTTCACATTTTACTATTACGTTGCTGGTTGAAAATTTGCTGACCATCATAATATGTTTTCTAAAATATTATAGAATTCCAAGTAAGTTTTACGAAGGTGCTCCATTAGGAACACGGTGGACCCATAAACATATTGATTTTCCTCTATCTTGTTATTACTTCATGACCCATCGGCCCTTGTTTGCCTTCATATGTTCGGATATCTACTTCATTGAATTCCACTAGAAGGATACTGACAGTTTCCCTTATACAATTTATCCAGGGTAACTTTGATATGGTGGGGAACAACTTCCCTGTATTCTTTGTCCGAGATGGGATGAAATTTCCTGACATGGTCCATGCTCTCAAACCAAACCCAAAGTCCCACATTCAGGAAGATTGGCGGATTGTTGACTTTTTCTCTCACCACCCAGAGAGCTTGCATATGTTCACCTTCCTTTTTGATGATGTGGGTGTTCCTTTGAACTACAGACACATGGATGGCTCTGGTGTTCATACTTTTACACTTATCAACAGGGCAGGAAAAGCTACTTATGTTAAGTTCCATTGGAGGCCAACATGTGGGGTTAAGAACCTATTGGAAGAAGAGGCTGTGATTGTAGGAGGCAATAATCACAGCCATGCAACTAAGGATCTCTATGACTCTATTGCTGCTGGAAACTATCCGGAGTGGAAGCTTTTCATCCAGACCATGGATCCTAGTGATGAGGATAGGTTCGACTTTGACCCACTTGATGTTACCAAGACATGGCCAGAAGACATCTTTCCACTTCAACCAGTGGGACGCATGGTTCTGAACAAGAATATTGATAACTTCTTTGCAGAAAATGAGCAGCTTGCCTTCTGCCCTGCACTTGTGGTGCCTGGGGTCTACTACTCTGATGATAAGCTGCTTCAAACTAGAATTTTCTCTTATGCTGATACCCAGAGGCACCGCTTAGGTCCAAACTACTTGATGCTGCCAGCTAATGCTCCTAAATGTGCTCATCACAACAATCACCATGAGGGCTTTATGAACTTCATGCATAGGGATGAGGAGGTAGCCTCCGCTCCTGTCTTTTGTCTTCTTAAGATAGTTCTGGAAAACTTGTCTCAAGGCATTCATTTAATTCATTGTTGATTTCAGGTGAATTACTTCCCTTCCAGATATGATCCTGTTCGCCATGCAGAGAGGTTTCCAATCCCAACCCCTGTTCTTACTGGAAAGCGTGAAAAGGTAAGACTTTTTTTAGAATAAAAGTAAGTCTTTTGAACAAGTAAATATTCTGATTTTCTCGTTCGTTTACTATGATGTTTCCTTGAGTCAGTCACTGTTTATGAAGCTGAGAATAATTTATCTGCCAAATTTATGAACACTGCTTTTTTTTTTCTATTCTTTTAGTTTTTATGATGTTAGTTTGTCAGAAGTATCTCCTTCAGATATCTAGATGTTTTAGTTGTTGGTTGAAGACGCATCTCTAATACTCATTTGTGGTTTCAGGTTATGATCACCAAGGAGAACAACTTTAAGCAGCCTGGAGAGAGATACCGCTCTTGGGCTCCAGACAGGTCTATACCTGAACTTTTGTTGTATGTTGTTAGTTACGTTGCCTCTACATTTTGAGTTCCTTATGTGGATTTTACTGTATGTTGCAGGCAAGAGCGCTTCATTCGTAGGTGGATTGCTTCATTGTCTGATCCTAGAGTCACACACGAGATTCGCAGCACATGGATATCGTATTGGTCTCAGGTTAGCATTCGTGTTTTCTAGTTCCATCAGAGATGATTCTCAATTTTCTTCCTGGAAGGTTGTCCTAAATGTTGGCCTTCATAATGCAGTGCGACAAGTCACTTGGTCAGAAGCTGGCGACTCGCCTCAGTGTTAAACCTAGCATGTAATAAGGGAGTTGTTTCTTTCATGGTCTTACCACACTTCGAAACTGAGGTGTCCAGGAGAAACTGATGTTAATAAAATCATACCGAGTACATCTTGATACATTTGGGCTACAAGCCTGCATCCTGATACACTACGAACTTATTTCTTGATGATGTATAAGATGTTTTTTACAATGCTACTTTTATATATTACGTACTTTGGTATTAATTGGTCTGTTAATCCATTTGCCATCCGATCCGTAACTGTTGCTTCATTTTTGCACGCCATCTTCTGAGATCTAAGAAATTAAGTTGTTGAAACAATGACATTGTTGCTGCAGTTGTTTGTTTCCTCTTGCCAGTGTTTTTTTTTTTGTTTCGGACTGCTTTTTTTTCAATTAACTTTTTTAAAAATAAAATTTTAGTGACAAAAAATAATTGTACTTGAAGAATTTACAATCTCATCTCTCATATGACGCACACACTGTTACTTTTATTATTTTTTTAGTACATAATTAAGCATAAGATAGGATTATTTAAAAATTTAAACTTTTATTTTCTTCAGAAAAAAAACTAGTGAAATAAAGAAAATTCTTACCTTTTCTGTTCCTTCCCCGCATCACCAGTATCTAACTACTCAACAGAACTTCAATTGTGGGGCAAAGATAATATATTATTGCGTACACAAATTTGAAGGATATTGAACTTCATGTGCCCAAAGAAGTTTTGATTTTTTATTTTTCTAAGCTTGTTGAACATCTAGAAGCCTACTATGCTATGAGAAGCCTAATCCAAGAACGAAATTTTATTCCAATAAGGATGCTTTTGTAGTTAAAATTTGTCGTCGGTTTAATTTACCAGTAAAAGAATGAATTGCTGAAATTCAATTCAAATGAATAACAAATTTCATATGTTTTTGACACATACATATAGCATTTTTTAGATTCAGGATAGATGTATTCTTGACTTAAAACGATACTATGACCCTTTTTATCTTTAGAGTACATGCTAATACATATACCCATCAATAAAAGATATACGTCCTTTTAGCCCTAGACCACATGTACTTTATGACTAAAAAAATGTGTTTATATATCGTGTGCTACATACCATATTATTTTTATGTCAACAATCTCTTTTAATTTATTGCTACCTATGATTAGCAGGATTAATGCCTAATGAAGATTATGTAACACCTGACGATGTAGGATAATTAAAAATAAAAGATTAAAAGGAAGAAACGTCCGACACGAGGGTGATGGGGCGTGTCGCGAGATGAAAACGGAGGTTAGTTAAGAATCGTCAACACGAACCGTGTCCATGAGGAACACGGGCTGTGTTGCACAAGAAAGACCGTGTTCTACTCAGACATGGACTTACGACATGGAAACAAAATAGACTGAACACGGGCCGTGTTCAGGAGGAACACGGGCCGTGTTGTACCACCCAAACCGTGGCCACCTGGAATTTAAAGTATTGTTTAATAATTCGGGATAAAATATAGTTTAAACTAATCAGGGATCGAGTAAGAATGAAGAAGTAATTGGAGTTGGACTTGGGGTAAACCTTGAGGTAACCCCTATATAAGGAGAGTTAAAGGGGTAGGGCATCATAATCTCTCTCCCAAATCTTAAGCACATAAACATCTCTCTCTCTCTCACTCTCTCTCTCTCTATAGAGCTAAATGAAGGGTAAGACACGTGAGGACGAGGAACAAAAATTGAGGAAGAAGAAGTGATGCATGCATTTTATAACATATTTTAGGGCTTGCATTAGGCATAATTTTGAGTCATTTTGGCATTGTAGGCATCTATTTTAATTTTTATTTGTTCATATTGTTGCAAGTCATGATTCTACTCTTGTTGGTAAATATATAGTTCATCTATGCCGAAGCTCCAATATAGAATTTCCAGATGTTACGGGTCGTTACATTACAAATCATGGGGCGTTAGGTGATATCACGACGTATGTCGAAGCGATGACAAAGCTACAGTGGATATGTTACGGGCCGTTATAGTGAGTTACGAGCCGTAAGTTAGAAAAATCGCCTTGGGAAATCGGACCTATGCACGATTTACGGGCTGTTACATACCGTCACGGGCCGTTAAGGATGCAGACCAGAGGAAGAATCACTCCATTACGGGCCGTTATGTTTTGTAACGGGTCGTGATAAGATGTCGCAGATTTATATATTCGCGTATTTGATAAGATTCGACGGTCGGGAAACTTCTATTAGATCTAGAACTTTAGAGACTTGATTGAGATACGCTCCTGAGGATTTAGAAGAGGTTTTTAAGGGATTTAATCACAGCCATTGATCGAGATAAGGAGATCATTGCAGATTTCTATGAAACCCTAGGGTATAAATAGGAGAGAATCATATTGATAAAAATATCAGATATAATATAAAGATTATTCAAATTATTATACACAGGAAGAGAGACAAATTTGAAGAGAAGAAGCCAGAGAGATCTACCCGAAGCCTTGAGCAGATTTCAGACCTTTTGGAGGCGAAGAAGAGCAAAGACGTTGAAGATCTTCTGCAGAGATCTATAGTTTGATTTCTTATTTATTTGAAAGAACTATTTTCATTTATTTAGTTATCTTTGTTAGGAACTTCTGAACCCTATTTGAGATTGAGTTTTATTGATTTGTTTCTTTTAAAACACGATTGTTGTTTTTAATTCTTTCTTTTCTTTGTGATGATCATGAGATTTAATTATTGACTGTTTAGTGTAATTGATTTCATTGGTCTGAGCATTAGGAGGGATTGATCTTTGAATCCTAAGTCATAGCAATTCCTGTCACAATCTAACTACTCGCGGGATATTCTGGATTGTGTGGCTTGTTGATTGGACTTGCTTAAGCGGTCAACAGTTTAAGAACTCCAATGTTAAAGCATCTTAGGTTTAGATTGATTTAGGGTGGATTCGTTTGAACGTCCCCGTTAATTTGAGTTTAGAATAGCTGATTGCGTCTGCTTAGAGGATCATAATTTAGGCAATTCTTAGTCCATCACTATAAGCAATTCTAATTCAATCTAATTTAGTGGTGAGAGTCCTAAATCTTTCAACTTGAATTGATCTCATCTGACATCTTCTACGGAGTTTTATCTTTTCTAATCTTTTGTTTTTTGAATGAAAACTGAAATTAATGTTTTATCTATCACTTTTGGAATTAGATATGGTTAGGTTACATTAGTCCTCGTGGGTTCGACATCCTTACTCTTTTCACTTTATTACTTGAATGACAAGTGTGCTTGCTAGTGTATTTTGAACACGTCAAGTTGTTGGCGTCTTTGCCAGGGATTTGATATAGGTAAAAAAAGTCGCATCAAGTTTTTGGCGCCATTGTCGGGGACTAATTGTTAGCCTACTTGTCTACTTCCATTAGTAACTTGAGACATATTTTCTGTTTTCTGTCACGTGAAAATTATTATTGCATATACCTTTACGTGTTTGTTAGTGTTGTGTCAGTTTTCAGGATATATCTTTTTACAAAACTTGATCAATTGAGTACCCTCAATGGCGAAGAAGCAAGGAAAATCAAAGGCACAAACTGAAGGNGTCAAGAGTCAAATTGGAAGATATGCTTGGTCAAGTTGTATCAACAATTCAGCAAAAAATTACCCAACAAGACCAACTGATCAACAACTTGGAAGTCCACTTGACACAAATAAAATATCATAACAAAGTAGTTCATGATCTTCCTCCTCCCCAGCCAGCAGAATTTCAACTCAAATTTGAACACATGGAGGTAAAATTTCAAGCATTAGAGAAGCAAGTTGCGCAATTGTCTTCTCAAATTGCTGCATCTCAAGAAGCTGCTGGGGGATCACCAACAATCATATGTCCATGCCACCAACAAAACTTTTATCACAGAAGGTGGAGACCTAGAAGATATTATCATCAGAGGAGATGGACTACTCAGTGGAGGGTGAAGGAGACAAGTTAATATATCATGGAGGATGGAAAAGTCCAAAGCAGGAGCTCGCCTTTTGAAACTCCAACAATTTTTACAGCTTCAACTCCTATTCATCCAACACCACAGGAGAGAGTGACACCATATGCATTGTCATCACCAGCACCAGCACCACCACCAAAGTCAGATGCACCAAGTTCACCCAAACAATGGCGACCAAAAAGCCCAACTCCAAATCAGCTAGAGAAGAATCTGAAAACACAAAACAAGGGCAAAGCAAAAATCACTACAGAGGGTTACCACAAGTTGGAGACAATTGGATGCATCATCACTCATTAATTCCCCTCATCTGCAATCTTGAACATCAACTGGAGGCATCGCGTCTACAACGTTAAATAAGGGCGCTTGTTGGAAGGCAACCCAATTTTTTCATTTTTTTTCCTTTTAGTTTGCATTCGCATCTAGTTAGGTTATTTGTTTTTGGATCTCTCACAGAATTTCTGCAAGCTTTATTGTGACCAGGTCCTAGGTGAAGAAAGGAGATACAGTTCTGAACATAAAAAAGAGCTATCAACTTCATCGCCAAAAGAACATTGAAAGAATCAATCAACGCAAGCAAGCATCTCCGGCAACAAGGGTCGTTCCTGATCCATCCTGATCAAGTCAATTAGGCATCTGGTTGCCTTAGTCAAGAATTTTGAACATCAAAACCTATCTTCTTCCATCACGAGCCGTGACATTTTGTCACGGGCCGTGAAACTTGAAGTCACCCTGCAATAGATCATCACTGCCAGCAACATTTCAGCAGTGTATCATCACGGGGCATGATACTATATCACGGGTCGTAACTCCTATAAGCCGAGACATCCACAAATCATCACGGGCCGTGATCTTGTGTCACAAGCTGTAAGTCACATCTGGCAGTCGATCACCAACTGAAAATACCCGACCCACGACTCGTGAGCTCCATTACGACCATCTAATAACATCGACACCTTCTATCACGGGCCGTAATATCCCATCACGGCCCGTAAGTCATCAAGTCCAGATCAGCTACCCTGATCGTTCTCGACTTACGGGGCGTCACAATTAGTAACGGGCCGTGATGAACATTATTTCAGCAGCCATCAGCATGTGCATAAATTGTTTCACGCCCCACAACCTTTGCGCCACAAAACATCCTCATGGGTCATTACCTCTCATCACGACCCGTTATGTGCTGCTATTTCAGAATCTACTGCTTCTGCCTTGACCGTTACACTGTGTCACGCCCCCGGGATCCATTCCTTCATGGCCCATAACCGTGTTTCACAGGTCGTGACCATCAAGGCAACTCCATAACAGCAAATCAACCGAGGATGTGGACCCGACAGTTCTGGTAACTTATTTCTATGCTAGGTATTTCATTCTAACTTTTATCTAGGGACATACATGATCATCTCGAGAGGATAGAGATTATGGTCCGATGCAAACATGATTATCATATGGACCAGTTATTACGAAGCATAGATAGTCTACCAGCACCCTTAGCCATCGCTGCCACAGGAGTAGATCAGGTCTATATGTTCTTTTCTATTTTTTGAGTCATTTTTACTTTTTTTTTTCATTTCATGCATTTGTTACCTCCCTTCGGTTAGGCCTAAACAGTGTGGACAGTGCTCGATTTAAGCTTGGGGTAGTTGCATTATCATGCATCATATTTTCTTAGATTTTGCATTTTTTTTTCCTTTTTTTTGTTATCATATTATCAAAAATCCCTAAAAAATCCAAAAAAATTGAAAATAATTCAAAGAAATATCATTTTACATCTTATAACTCTTTGCTAACATCTCATTGTCTCTCTTGTCAATCTCGAGGACGTCTTTTAGATCTATGAAATTCAATTCCTACTCTTTTTATTGTTTATCATTTGAGACTTAAATACTATAACTTGAATATTGTTACTTAGAACAATGAATTTTTAGACGATAGTCCTTCTCAGCATTTTATATTCTTATTTATTTAGGCTTGAGAGTGATAGCCTTTTTATTGAACATATAAGTTTCTTGTGGGCTTATCATGAAAGAAAAATTAGTTGAAAGATTTGAATTTTTTTTTTTTGCATTATTTGAAAATTGAATATCTGAAAAATTGAGAGGAGCAATTTGATGCTTAAGTATTCTTTGGAACCTTGGTGAGTTCGGGAAAGTAAGCTCGAGGGGTTCCTTT
>LTAE01007068.1:2947-23742 GCA_001647135.1 Pontederia paniculata
CTGAAGGGTTTACATTTATTTTGTACCATAATTGTTTATATTTATATATGCATAAAGAATAAAATTAAATATTATTTTGATATGTTTTTAATTATGGTGGAACGATAGAGGTACCGACCAATCTCTGGGAGTAAAGTTTTTTTTTTTAATTCTCGCTTCCGCTATTTCGAGGGTTGGGGCGTTACAATACCTCTTTTCAGTGGTGGTCACTAATCCTATGGTTCAATTTTCACAAATTTACCAAATGTCCTATGTCGAAGTTCACGAATATGAACTTGATCTTACCTCTTCTAGAGTTATATAGTCTTTTTAAATGATAATAGATTGAATAAAATTTTCATACGAAATAAGAAGTGAAACTAATAGAATTAGGCTATAACTTCATCTTTGATTTTCACATTTATATTTCTTAATTCCATCAATAAATATCCAATTGATCAAAATGACCTTTTAGAGTAGTACCTTCTTCCATACATAAGGCGAACAAATATTGTTTCAACAATAACTTGTTGGTCAGAGACTTCATTATAAAAGATTCTCATATTTCAACCATAAATCAATTGTAGTATCTTCATTAACAACTTCAATAATCGCCTTGCCCGTCATACACAACAACATTACGGAGTGGGCCGTCGTCTAACGATGTCAACCATAAATCAATTGTTTTGTTCTTCGAATCTTTCGTCTTTGATTTGTCTTTTGTGATCTTCACAAAAGGTGCCCATACTCCTTGTTTCAAAAGTGTCTGCATCTTGATTTGCCATAGACTAAAACTATTTCGCTCGATAAACTTCTTGATCTTCACATCATGCGACACCATATCTTCGTCATATGGAGGATTGCTGATGAACCTTGCTCTGATACTAATTTGTTATGGATACGATAGAAAAAATATATCACATGCAGAACAAGAAGCACAAAATTTACGATCTTCGCCCTTAACTAGGCTAAGTCCTCTTGTGGTGCCAAAAATTTTGATGAGAGAATTTCAAAGAGGATTACAATGACTTAGACCGTGTCCTAACCATAATCTTGGGGAGTTTATAACTGTGTTCCTTTAACAAAAGATAGAAATTTGTCTCATATTAGGATCCTACAATTGTCCTAAGAAAATAGGAGACCTATCACAAAAAAATATATAATTTTGATTTAGAAACAAAATAGACCTAAAAAAATTTTGGCGAAGATATTCTCTTCTCACATCCTTTAGAAGGGGATCCCCAAATTGGCCCCTCTCATGCTCATTGTCCAGACAACGAAACTCCCTATATGAGGGCACCTTTAATTGTGAAACATGTTACTAAATTTAGGGAACATATGAGTTTACAACTTGATTAAGGTCTAAGACATTACCAACATAGTGATTGTCTCACTCAGAAGCAAGTTTGATCAACTTAAATGTGTTATTTATTTTCTTTTAATAGAACAACCCATGCAAAGCATGTATGGGATATATATGAGTAGGAGCTTCTTGATACATCTCAAAATTTGGAGTAAATTATAAAAAAAATATTTAACTTTACACCTTTCCCAATTCGGTCACTAAATTTTATTTTGCAACAAGTGGTCATCTAACATGAAAATCTTTGTCGGCACGATCATTTTGATAGACTATTGCCGATTGTTACATTAAATCGCTTATATGGATGCCACGAAAGTATTTTTCTCTCTCTTCCACGTTGATATACTATTATATAATTTTTCACTCCTCCACGTCACTAATAAATTAATAAAATAATAATAACTTAATAAAAAATATTTAAAATAAAAAATCGACGCCATCACCCTATTTTAAATATTTATTATAATTTTATTAAATTATTGTTTTATTAATGATGTGGGAAGAAAATTTCTAATAATGAATGTCGACGTGACAAAGAGATAAAAAATATCCACTTAATTTTGAGGAGAGAGAAATGCCGTCCATATAAATATGTTAATTTAGAAATTAGTGGCAGTCGGTCAAAATGATCACACTCATAAAGATTTTTAAGTTCGATAATCTTATTACAAAATTTTGTGACCGAGTGAAAAAATATATAAAGTTGGAAGAGTTAATTTACTTAGAAATTTCACTTTAACATTGTAACTTATCCACTATTTTATGTGATGTGAGCATAGTTTGACGCTTTGTTTTTTTTCCAACTATTATTGTAGTATATGAAATTTTATTTTGATCACCATCATTAATTTCTGACAAGAATTTTGTACGTGAACATTTGGAACTGCTTATTAGTAGTGATGAGAGGGCAATTTTGGAAGATCACATTCTCATGTGTAGAATTTTTTAGTGCTCAACAGGATTTGGACTTTGATCAATATGTTGTACTTTCCTTGCACTTGACTTGCTGCAATTTGTTTTTATGCTAGATCAACAACTCCATTCACGATTTTGTAATAAAAAGAAAGACAGTTCCCTATCTTTGTTGATAAAAAAATGCAGGAGATTACTTTCAACTCAGCTACTTCGTTAAAGAAATCATCATTAAGTTCCAATAAAAGAAGATTATAACACACGTATCATGATTATAAGAAATCATATGGCGCATGATCAACTAAAATGCTAAAACAACACGGCATTCCTTACAGAACATAGTAACATGAAACAACAAATTTCAGTGTAAAAGTATGCTAGAAAAAGTAGTAGCAGAGAACAGGTCTATCGCCAAACATCAAATCATCCTTTTACTGCATAGAACAATGAACGATTGTTCCAATATTTGCTTGAACAGCCATTGCTTTAACCTGCATCAGACAGGCATCAGAGCATCAGCTCTGACTCAGAGGCAGCAGGCAGTCATTGCTGTCAAGCTCAAACTTGCAGAAAAGATGGTCTTCCATGAGGAAATTGGCCTTCCTCTCTTCTTCCTGAAGTAAAAGTGGCTTCGATTCATCCAGCGAATGAATCTTTTCATTATTATCGCATTCTTTCAGAAAACTTTTATCCTTCCCAGCTGTATGTCCATCAATCTTGACATCTGAATTTGAATTCTCCTCCTTGCTACCTGATACTGTACTCTCCTGCCTGCCATAGTTTTCGTAGTGCGAGTGGCTTCTTCCATAGACCTGTGAGGATTCTGCGGTGCAGTTGTCGGATGACCAACTTAGATTGAAGCTTCCAAAGCCTTGTATCCCCCGGGAAACCTTTCGAGCCCTCTCGCGCTCTTCTCTGAGCAGCGACCCCTTCTCCAGCAGTTTTAGAACCCTCTGTGATTTGTTTCTCACAGCCACTCCCCAGTTAAACCTGCAACAGGTTGAACAAATCTGAAGTTTTTAGTGTTGTAAGGTGACAAAGTAAACAAACTTTAAGCAACCACGAGATCAATCAATAAACAGAAGAAATAAAAGCTTACCCCTTTTCGTCAACGTACTGGAACTCGCCCAATTCCAGTATGACATCTTCATCGCCCTGGAACTCCTCTGAGACGCTCCCTGGTCCATGAACAAGAAGGTGCTCCAGCAGTATCAGAGCCTTGTACGCCTCTCTCCAGTGCTTCCGTTCAAACTTTGCGAGTCTGCACAAATCAAACGATCAGAAACTTTTATTATCAGAACCCCATTGTTCGCAGCCAAATCAGCACAGAAACCTCAGGCCTCATACGACCTCTTATGTAGGATTTCGACGACCCTCCAGTAATCGTCGATTTCGAACGCCGCCCGTGATATCCGGTGCATCGTCATGGCGTCCGGCGCCCAAGGGCTTCCGTTGGTCACCTCCTCGGTCCACCTGTTCATCCATGTCAGTCAACAAAACTCAGATGAAGAAGCTTTCAGAAGGCCAACCGGGACGACGTAAGTCGAAAACTCACAGTTCGGCCGGCGTGACATCCGTGAGAGCCAACCGGGCAGTCCGAATCTTCTCCTTGAAGTAGTAGGACGCTTGCTTCTTGAGCTCATGGAGGAAGAAAGGAGCGCCCGTGGCTGTGCTGCTGTCCATGAACACGGCTGCTTTCCGGTAGCTGCGATTGAGAAAACCTTAAAAGAACCAACCTTTTTTTTCTTTTTTGTTCCTATCAAATCCTTATGGTGCGCATGCTTGCAGGCGTAAGCAATTGAGCAAGAAACATCATGGCAGCTCGAAGTCTCAACTGCTCCTCGGCTTATGCAGAGGGATGAGACCTCGCCTTAATGTGGAGCTGTTGGCCATGTCAAGGAAGATGGAGATGAAGACGTGCCTTTGGCTCGAGACGGAGGAAGAAAGGAGTCAAAAAGGAGTTCCACCTCCGGAGGATGTGAGTGGACTCAGTCGTACTCGTTGGAATGTTTATAATTTTTATTTTCCATATCAACCCACCAATAATCTAGTAATATTAACACCTAACTAGTTTAGTCATCGAAACGGACGACGTCGTAAAAATTTTTGGCCAAATTGACGTGAACTATTAATTTCCTCATTCCTCAACTTGAAGTATAAATCAGCTAATTATTTATGTTAAGTAGTGTTGTTTTGAAGGTAGCAAATGTAGCCATTGACTCCGAGGACATGGACACTCTCCACTCTTGAATCCCAATTACATTTTTTTCTGAAAAAGAAATGTAAAAAAAGACCCCTGTAGTTAAGTTATTATTCCCAATTTGGTTGTTTCAGATTATAAAGTTGTTTCACATTTATCTAAAATTTAATCTTTGTGGTATTATGTTAAAATTTTTCAATAATATTTAAGAACAAGAAATTAATGTTTGATTTCTTACAGACATAATTGTAATATGCGTCATCTTAGGCGGGTTTTTTTATTTGACTATTTTGAAAAAAAATCTAATGTAATTATGTTTTTTCATGGTGTGTTTGAATTGAGAATAATGAAAAAGAGATTAAAATTGAAAATTAAAAATTAACTTTTTTTTTTCTTTTCCAATTAACTAAAAATTATTATTCTTAGATTAGAATTAAATGAAGAGTAAAGAATACCTTAAATACCCTTCCCTTCCATTATATTTTCCTCCCATCTCTTCTCTTCTCCTCTTCTATCCAAACATATCCTAAGTAAAATCAATATCTCTTTTTTCTTATAACTTTTGAAATTTATCATTGATCTGATTTTGCACGTAGACTTAAAATTGTATACCTAGGCATAAAGTGGCTTGTAGTTGTATGACACTCTTATTTCGAACGTACGTTCGATATTAATAGATGTATTAGAGAAAAACAATGTAGAAAAAACAAAGTTTCTGTTTTTAAAGTATAGCAAGTGATTTAAATTTATAAAACCTTCATATATCTCGTACTATCAATATTCAAGTCACCATAAAAAAAAAAGTAACGAATTTTGTTAATGTGATCGTGTGATATTATATATTATCATGTCATTAAAAATATATTAACATATTATATTATAATTATAATTTTTTTAGTTATCACCTCAATATCTGGAAACGCTGCTTAAGATCTAGCTCATGCGATACAATTGAGTGCACTAGACAAGGGTTATAGCCTCAGACTACCATAAAGTTCAAATAATCTAGTTTTGCCCCTCTACAGGAATTTCAACATACGCGAAAGTGTGCAGCCACCCTGACTTTAGTCTTATTCTAATAACAAACCTGGAGAATAGATAAGCTCCAATAAATAGTTTAGAAAAACTTTCTTCAAGTAACCTCCTAGAGACACTTTTAACATCACTACCTCATGATAAGCTTATTGCGTATTAACCACATCCATTTTCAAATATTCATTCAGATTTGATATATGTACGTGAAAAGTCTTAGAATCATAATACTTCTGCCGAAAGATTTTAAGAGCAAATGAACACATGCTCGGCTACGAGAGATAAATGTTACAGTGAACTTTTTTACATTCACGAAAATCAAATTCAAAACTCATTTAAGTAGTGATAAATTGCTTACTGTTCCGTCCAACCCTTTGTTTACAATTATAATTTTATTTTTACCAAAATAATAATATGCATACCTCGACTAATTAACTTCTTTGTTTAAAAGAATAAATTGATAAGTTGTATGTATTAGACTATTTTATTTGCCATGATTGAGATATATTTTTATTTAATAAGTGACCCAAATAATAAAAATAAAATAAAATAACTTAGTCAAATAAGGTTGGGATCTTAATTACTTTTATAGAGATAAAGATTGGAATCTTAATAGTGACAGAGCCAGAATTTTTTTCAGATGTGCACAATTGCTCATACACTTATTTATATAATTAAAAAAATATTTTAGATATTAATCTATATTTTTAATTATAATTTTTAATAATTTATCTACACAACATAATATAATTCGAGATATTTACATTAATTTTATTTTTTTATTTTAAATATTTAAAAATAGAAAGAAAAAAGAGTGAGAACATTTAAAAACATGGATATGATATTAACTAATTCATAATTGAATAAAAATAATAGTGAAATAACAAAATTGACAATATTGATACATGTTTTCATTAAAAACATACTTATATGTATGTGATAGAATAATAAGTAGATATACATGATATAGACATAGACTAATAAGTAAAAATGTATAATGTATATAAATAAATATATATATATATATATATATATATTACTTTTACTAAATTAATAAATTTTAAAATAGTATAAATAAATGATATTTTTTAAAATAATATATACTAATATTTGAATAAAAGGATAAATAATAAGAAAATAGAAGTATGCATGTAATAAAATAAATAAGTACATTATTATCCTACATTCTATAATTATAAACTAATAAGGAGAAATGTATATTATAGTATATATAAATAATCTTGTTAAGGAATGAATAAATATTAATATAATATAGGTAAATTATATCTTATGGAAGAGTATATTAGATAATATTTAGTAAAAGTAAAGAATAAATACTAAGAAAATAAAAATAAAATAGGTAAAGTAAGTATACAAAAAAAAATGGAGAGTTGAGAATCAAACCTAAGACCTTCACTCACTAGGGCCCTATTTGATTAGGGAATAAGACCAAAATTAAGGTTTTATTTTCCATATTTGAACTAAACATCTTTTTATTCGATTAGATGGGGTCCACAACACTAATGGTGATTAGAGTAAAAAGTAGAGAGCATCTTATTCTCTCTCCTTCTTGGACTAAGCTTATTTTGACTGGAGACAATGAAAATAACTTGTGGATTAAAAAAAAAATAATCCCATGTACAGTGCAATATAACCAAACAGTGTTTGGGCTCTAGTAGTGCACCCTATCCATGTGGATAAGCAATTAATCTCAATCCAAAACTAGTAACACTATTTAATAGAGTTGAGGGGGTGCCACCGCACCCCCTTGCTCCCCCTTATCTCCGCCCAAGATCTCAAATGACGTATAATTTGTTTACATCCTTCCTTTCTAATAGTAAAAACAATAAAGTGATTTATATGATGATTTTGTAAATCTTGAATGACTTTTAATTATAAAACATGAGACAAAAAATGGAGTCTTTTGCACAAAAGTTTTTCTTTTCATAATCAGGTCCCTTTAAAGCTTGTGACCTTTTTTTTTGAAGAAAGAACTTTAGATTACGAACTAGAACTTGAGGAGTCTGAATACAAAATATTTAGGATACCCTAAGGAGGGTTATCCTGCCAAAAAATGTCGCACTTTGATCGACGGCCAAAATCAGCTAAAAAGTCCGCAACAGTGTTTGCTAATATAATCTACTAATATGTTTACATTTGAAATTTCTAAAAGAGTTCGTCAGCTGCCTAATGTCTTCGAATATGCTTCTTTCCCTCCATGGAGTCTTAGCATTGCAGTTTATAATATTAACGGCATGGAGAGAGTCTGATTCAATAATCAGGTTGTGGAAGCCCAACTGAGTACATCGTATGAGTCCCTGCCTGATGCTCCAGCTTTCAGCTTCTAGTACTGAATGGAATTTGTGGTTTAAAGCTTCTGCACAGATAAAGTTTGTATCGGCATATCTAATAATAAAACCTGCCCCCCATCCTCATTTGAGCTCAAAAAGGACCCGTTAGAGTTCATTTTGTGCCAAGAATGGAATGAGGTGGGGGCTCCCAGTGCGCCACGGTATGGCTCACTAGGGAAGTTCCCTCAGAATTGTGGGGTTGGTGTAACTCATGGTAGCTGGCCATAAGCTGCGCCCAGACTACAGCTGTGGTTGCATGGCCGGAACGAAAGTGGGCATTGTTTCGTGCTTTCCAAATTCCCTAAAGAGAAAGAGCAAAGATAGTTAGAAAATGGGGTCTTGACTTACTATCCAGATAATCTCCCTCAAGTATCCAATCTCCATCAGCCCAAGAATGTATAAAGGAAAAGTGATAGCCAGTATTGGATTGGAAAAGGTTCCACACTTGAAAGGCATAAGGGCAGCAAAAGAATAAATGACATTGTGTTTCTAAAGCAGTTCCACAGAGTGAACAACTAGATGGAAGTGAAGAGTTGAATTTAGAGAGCATGTCTTTTGTTGGGAGTCTATTATGTGCTAATTTTCAAATAAAGAACTGGACTCTTGGAGGAACCTTGATATCCCAAATAACCTTCCAGCCATGTCATCCTACAAACTGTGGTGGTACACGTGGCTTACTAATATGGTTATAAACAGTTTTGGCTGTTGGGTTACCAGAAGAATCTGATACCCAGACCCACTTATCATCATAGGGAGAGGTCGACAGGTGTATAGATATGATTTTATCTACTAAACAAGGAGCAAAATAATCATTTAGGATACTTAGGTTCCATTCACCATTAAGCATGAGATCAGCCACCCTCAAGGAAGAGATATGAGAATAGACATTCACATAAGTAGGCATAAAGCATAAGGGTGTATTACAACCAAGGATCTTTATATACATGTGTGTAGAAACCATTACCTATTTGTTTCCTGAGCCCACCTTTTATAGTTTCCATTACCTGTAGGAGAAGTCTCTAGCACCATGCATACTTTGTGGAATTAGAGGGAGGAGTGATGAACCATGGGTGAGGAGGTCCATATTTGGTAATAATTAGTTGTTCTAAGGGATTTTGATTATAGTTTAGAATAGTTACCACTCTTTTAGCTAATAAGGCAGTTCTGATATGGTGCATGTTTCTTATGCCAAGACCTCCATTTTGGCGTGCTAATTGTACAGTAGGCCACCCAATAAGATGCAAACCTTTTTTCTCTCCTGAGGACCATAGGAAACTTCTCGATATCTTTTCTAAGGATTCAATAAAGCTAGAGGAGATAAATATGAAACTTAGAGAATAAGTAGGTATAGAGCTAAGTGTAAATTTAATAAGTGTAGCTCTTCCAGCCTGAGATAAAGTTTTCATTTTCTAGCCAGATAATTTACATTGTGCTCTGTCAGAAATATGTGTTAGAGATTTTTTAGAGTGAGATTTATATGATATGGGTGTTCCTAAATACATGAAGGGAAAGGAGCCAATCTCTATGTTTAGGGCATTTTTTATGGTTGATTGTCTCCTTTTCTTAAGTTTAGGAGGTAAGTAGATGGCAGACTTATTCAGGTTGATCTTTTGGTTTGTGAAGTGCCTATATTGTTGGAAAATAACTTTTAGCCTCCTGCAGTTTAGAACATTTGCAGCCATACATACAAGTAGATCATCTGCATAGAATAGATGACTTAGAGACATGTGTCCACATTTGAAAGGGTCTAATCTTCCTATTTCCACTTCCTGACTAATTAAAGATGAGAAAATCTCAGAAACAAGGATAAATAGATAGGGAGAGAGGGGGTCCCCTTGTCTAATACCTATGTTACTTCTAAATTGAGGAGATAAGACTCCATTTATAGAACAGGTAAAAATGGGAGATCTTATACAGCTATTAATCCAAACTATGAATTTGGCTGGGAATTTCATGAGTGTTAAAACATTTATTACAGCTTCCCATGAGACCCTATCAAATGCTTTTTTCATGTCTGCTTTAAGGATTAGCCATTTTCTCTTACCTTTTGTCATAGAGTGGGAAATCTCTTGGGCCAAGAAAAGGTTATCTTGGATGGATCTATTTGCCACAAAAGCAGACTGTGATTTAACCACTAGTTCAGGTAAGATTGGTTTTAATCTATTTGATAATATCTTTACAATGGCTCTATATGATACATTACATAAAGAAATGGGTCTATAATCAGATACCACCTTTGGGTTTTGTTTTTTGGGAATAAACGTGATAGAGGTGTTAGCATATCCTTGAGACAGATGTCCAGTTTGGAAAATTTGAATAATCTCGTTACATCTTTTTCTATGATATCCCAGTAGTATCTGTAAAATTCACATGTATATCCATCAGGCCCAGGAGCTTTACCTGGTGCCATACTCCAGAAACTTTCTTTTACCTCTTGGGCAGAAATAGGTGCTGTTAATTTATTTATCCAGACCTCATTTAGAGAAGGTAGAGGGGGCCAATCTGAGAGTGGTATGTTTGTTTGGGGTATAGGAGCCCATAATTTAGTATAATGTTTGACAAATTGCTCTTGAATAGCTTTATCTTCAGTAATTATATTTCCTCATTGTCCTCAACATTGCTAATATGATTCCTTCTATTTCTGATAATTGTACTTAGGTGGAAAAATTTGGTGTTCCTATCTCCTTCACCTAGCCATTTGACCCTAGACTTGGACCACCATTTAATGTTGATCTGTCTTAGGTAAGCAGCATGCAGGTTATAAAGGCTCCTAAGTTGTTTAAGTTCTTCTTGATTTAACCCTTGATTTTCATCTTTGAGCTCAAGGTTTGTGATGTCTTGTTTAGTTTTATGTTCTCTATTCTCTATTTTACCCAGGTCTTTAGAGTTCCATCTTAGGGTTTGTTCTTTGATTTTGCATAGAGATTCCTGAATGGATTGATCATATGACCTAGTTCTCCATACATTTTGTACAATAACTTTAGGTTCTTGATACTCAAAACCAAAAATGTTCATATCTAAAAGGGCGTGGTTTATGTCGATGAGTATTTGTGCATAACAAAATAGGAGCATGATCAGATGTACCTCTGTTTAAGGTGTGGAGACTTAAATTAGGAAATTTTGTGATCCAATGTTGATTTACTAATGCTCTATCTAACCTACAGAGTATCCTTACAAGATGTTGTCTGTTGTTACACTATGTATATTGGGTACCTTGTAAGGGAAGGTCAATAAGTCCTTGTTTATGGATGAGGTTATGGAGAGTCCTAATTGATTTGATTAGCCTAAATGGTGTTCCCCCTTTCTTATCTTGAGGACTGATGATGCAATTTAAATCTCCCATTACAATCCATGGAATATCATCAAGATTAAAAGATGCTAAGGAATTCCATAAGTGATTTCGGTCTAAGGAAATGTTACTAGCATAAATTGCAGATAAAAGAAAAGAGAAGTTTTTTTGAATTGAGACTACAACATGTAGATATTGCGAGGATGTGTTTATCAGAGAAACCTGAGCCGCGCATGTGCGCCATGCTACTAAGATACCCCCTGATGCACCAGAACCATCCTGAAAGCAGCCTTTCCAGCTTCGGCCAAGCCTTTTAATAACCCTTTCGGAGTTGGAGCTTGTAGCATGTGTTTCCAGGAGGATAATGAGATTTGGAGAGTGAGAACCAATAATACTATGAAGCAGGTCTCGCACCTTGCCTCTAAATGCGCCCCGACAATTCCATGTAAGTATTTTAAACATTGATGGAATCTGTGAGCGGATCAGCAGGAGCTTTCTCTATGGTTGCTTCCTGCAAAATGAGAGAATATTTATCAGAATGATTTCTATTCAGCGAGGCTTTACCTTTCTTTTTCCTGTTGTTGCTTTTCCTGGCACCCAGCGTAGGCGGGGGAGGTGTAAAACACTCAGCTGGTCTACGATTGCGTCGTGGCTCTATTTTGTGCTCTGGAACAAGCTCGACATCAGTATCTTCCATGTCTTCGTCCTTAGAAGAATCCGAAGTTATCGTAGTTTTTGTGTGATGGAGCCTGTCAGTTACTTGGACGACCATACTCGCATGGTCCAGGTCGCTGTCCTGCTTTGACCTGAACGGAATAGACAGGGAAGGAGAGGAGATAAGATTAGGGTTAGGAGAAGTGTCTCTTGCCTGAAGTGAAGGAGATATGTTAGTGGAGGAGGTGGGATGGGGGTTTGAGAGAGTCGTCGCCGTTTGATTAAGGAGTGTCACGTGAGCTGGGCCACGTGGGGGAATCTCCTGAGCCTCGTTTGTATCGATCACGTGGGCTTTCTCAATCAGCCTTTGATCTGATCCTTCCAGCTCGATCATGGGTGAGCGATTGATAGTATCTCGAGGCTTTATAGTGGTTGATGAGTCCTTCATGGATGAACGGCTCAGATCGCAGCGTACTCCCTCGTTTACATCTGGAGACTTCAGAGGGGAACTAGTGGACCTGCTTGATGACTTTGCCAACGAACCGTTAATCTCGACCGTTGCCAAGGCGTTTTCCTGCACACAGAGATCAGAGGTTAGCGTTTCGACCTCTACACGTGTACCGTCCTGATCACCCGAAGTTAGGGCATCCATGAGAGGTCGCTGGACCGGGGTTGAGGCCGGTTCGATCATCTCTCGGTGAGGCGGTCGCTGATCAATTGTTCGCCGACGTCGGGAGGGGTAAGAGCGGATCCAAGATCCGTACATAAGTGGTTGCTGGGTGGACTGATCTTCCTCCAGTGAAGCCTTTGACTGCGCCGGACATGAGGATATCATATGACCTGTGCATCCACAACCAAAACATAGAAGGGGAAGGTTATCGTACGAAACTTGTTGGAAGAATCGTTCTCCGTCCGGTGTGCAAATCCATACGCCTTGCTTTACTGGTTTCAAGAGGTCCAGATCTATGCACACCCTTGCAAACCGCAGGTGTTCACCTGCCGCAGTGAACTCGTCCAACTTCAGGGGGTTTCCGAAACAGCTTGCGATACGGAGTATTGATTCTTCGTTGGCCAGTTCGTACGGAAGTCCCGGAATCTGGATCCAAACCGGAGCGAACATAAGTTGTTCCTCGAGCGGACGAAAGAATGGGCGCGGTTTAGTAACGTTTAGTAAGGCGCCTTCAATCTTCCATGGACCCCCCGTAAGAACATGGAGTAGATCTTTATCATTTTCAAACTGAAAAACGTAGTAGAAATTACTCATTTCCGTGATCTTTAAGGGCGTTTGCAGATTCCATATCGTCGGCAGGTCCTTCCTCAGCTTTTCCAGCGTAAAACTGGTTCCAAAGATCTTTCCCATGAGGCATTTTTGGAGCTCTGTTGAACGATCAATCACCTCTGCCTGAGAGATGATAATTCCTCCGTGATCTGCTCACGGATCTTCTTGAGCTGCTCCGTTGGGATCCTTGGGGCCTGATATGATTTTGATGTCTTTACAACGTCCGCCCATGATCCACGACTCGGAGGCCTTGGAAGCAACGGAGAGAGGTTTTTAGAGAAGGAGGGGGGAAGGATGTGTGTTGCTTGAGGAGGATTGGGGAGAAGAGATGAGGAAAGGGGAGGATGGAGCGGATCTGGTGGTTTCGCTCCCATGGAGAGGAAAGTGAGCCTTGAGCTAAATGTTTTTTATCCACTAGAGATGACTACTCAAACTCGCTTCCCATTACTAGTTCTCTGGAAATTCAGCTTGTGACCTTGTGCATGCATCATTTGCAGTGTTGAGATCATATGCAGTTTTTCCTTTCTCGATGTTAACATGTGATTTTAATGAACGCAAAAGAAAGACTTCATATGTTAATGAATACAAATGTGTTATTATTAAGGACAAGGAAATCTCAACGTTGACAAGATCTGGTTTTGCATGTGGCAAGTTTTTAAGGAGTTTTTTTTTTTGAATTTTTTCATGTTAATTTGACTAATCCAAAAGATATAACTTATAATATGTGGTGACATCATTGCCACTACTAGGAAATATACGTTAATTTAATAACACAATGCACATATATTTTGCCTTAAAAATATTTGGATAACTGCGTTTAAGGTGACGCAAGGTGTAACTAAACAAGTGTATATTTATTATTCCCAATACGTCACAATTTACATGTTTTTTTGGGATAAATAGTTTTGTAAGTATATTTTAAGAATTCGTAGTGTCTTGTTAGTTGTTAATACTTCTTATATATATATGCAAATGACGAAGTGGGTACATCACATCAAACGTTTGAACATATTTTGCAGAACATGTCTAGAAACAAACAATTTTATATCACAATCCGATATTAACAAGCAAAAATAAATAAATAAATAAAAATATATGATTTCAAATCCTACAGCAGTTCAACTTCCTGTAACAAATAAGATCAGCATGATGAATTATTGACCCAAAGCCACAAAATTTTCCTCCATGACTGCAACTCATACTATTGGGCTTTGTCGGATTATTTATGTCTGTGTTTAGGTTCCTGATTAAGCAGAAGCAGAATATGGCACAAAACTCTTTTCTGAACATTGTTTCTGCAGATCATCTGATATTCTGATGGATGAACCTGTTGCGGAGCAGCATAATGAACGAAGGCTGGTAACGTTTGCTAGGCTTGATGGTGGTGCATAATTATTACGAAAAATACTGTAACAACTTAAAAAATATTACGAAAAATATATAAGAGAGAAAATAACATAAAAAACTATTAGATATAAGAGGTTCAACTAGACTACTTTCTCATTCTCAAGCGGATTTGATGTAAAAGAAAATAAAAAACGAGATAAGATGCAAAATAATTAAAATCCTAATAAATTTATACAGATATTTTTAATAAAAAATGGAAATAGAAATTTCGTAATTGTCTAGGTTTCGAGGAGTTCTGCTCTCGAGCCCCTACAATGTCTAAATCCTTTTTTACCTTAAATATAGGACGAACAGCTTCATCATTCAAATTATTCCAAAAGTTGTATTGCGTAAGAGTACATATGAGTTTATTATTATGTTGAACTTCAAAACATTATAAACAAATTTTAACGTTAACTTGAATCGTCTTCATAATATGATATATGCCAGAGTCTACCACCATCAGCTCCACTGGAGGCTACTGCTAATTATTTATGTTAAGCAAATTCAAGCAATATTGTAACTCGTTATAAGGATCTAACTTCATAAACATATTGATTAGATTATCTGTCGTGCCAACTTTTTTCACCTTAATCATCTTCTCAGTATAAATAGAATCTAAGATCACCGACTAAGCTTTTTAACAAGATTCCTTCTTTTGTAGCTTATATTAGTAATATGTATTTTATTTTTGTATTAGACAACATAATTGAAGACCATAAAGTAAAGTAGTCTTCCAACTAATAACAAACCTATCCAAAATGAAGAATATGTCATTAATTTTCTCCCATCAACATCTACAACATCAACTGAATTAGATTAACCAACAACTAAACACTCTATATCAATTTTAAAAATGTGGCCAATATCAAATATTCTTCTGCTGTTTAACTTAAATGATTATGAATTTACTGAAAACGCTAGCTAACTGCATGTTATAAGAAACATAAGGAATGTACTCCTTCTCTACATCATACTACATGAGGTGCAAAAAAAGTAGAAAAATATACATTTGTAGTTGATGGAGTGCTCCAAGACTTTGTTAAAGTAATTATGAGATTAGATAAAATCTTTTGAATATAACTTTTCTAAGATAAGAAGAATTTACCCGATATCTAATTATGTCCATCCTCAAAATTTTCTATGTCATACCGATACTTAATGTCAATCCCATGAGGAATTAATTTAACTAACTATTTAATTTCAATGGCTAATATGAGATAATATTGATTTGATAAAAGTGTGCAAAGAATGATGATACAAAAAGTAAATTAATTTAAACTAATGATATAGTATCTTAGGATGAGAGATAAGATTAAGAATAAATCATGCTTCACCTCTGTAGTAAATGAACTTAAATGATAAAGCACAAGTTCGAGTTCTTAGATTAGGAACACCTAATATATAATATTTCTTGCTGAGTAAATAAACTATCCTTAATTAAAGGTTGAAGCATTCTTTATCGGCTTAACTCTCAATCAACTCAAACTAGAATGCAAAGAAATGTGATTCCTAAATTATTGAATCACCTTAACTGGAATAATTCAACCAAAACAAATTTAATAATCCTTACTAAATCTAGTAAGATGAATTGCATAAAATAAAATTAATCATACTGCTTAGCTAATAAATAACTGGACATTAATTAAGACTCAACAAGCATGTTCATGAAAAAAAAGTAAACTAACATTAAACTATCGCAGGGTTCACAAGTTTGCCTTAGAACTAAAACTGTTACAGACCAATGATAAGAACTATAGAACAAGAATTCAAAAGTCAGAAATAATCATCCCAACAACATGTAGAACAAACTAGAGGGAATATTTGGTTAATTTATATCAATAATTGAGAAGAAATTCAATATGTAAAGTCAATTTATCCACGACTTGGAGGCACACTTGACTCGCTTAAAGGATAAACTCAAAGTGAACAATGTGGCATCTCCGCATCACCAATCATCAAAGCTCCAACTAAATTCGGGATGCAATACTTCATGCATTAGAGAAGCAAGTTGTTCAATTGACTTCTCAAATTTCACAATCTTAGAAGGTTGTGGAGAACCCATCAATTACCATGTGCTCATGTCACCAACAAACCTTTTATCAAAGAAGGTGGAGACCTGAAATTGATGCATGCTAACATGAAAAAAAATTCATTAGCATGCTCTAATCGTATCAAGTAATAGAGATGTGAGTATAATATTATTCTAAAAAGGATTTATATTAGTATCTATCTAATCCCACAAAGTAATAGGATTAACAAGATTTTTTTATCAAAAGTTGTTTTAAAAAGGATAAAAATAAAATAAAAGATAAACTTGTGATGACAACAAACACTAGATTAAGATGACATAAGGATTAACTCTTTTTACCATAAGATTAAATCAAACTTAAGTTTTAATCAAATTCTTATATGGATTAGGAACTACTCTAGGTATGATTATCAACAATCTCATCTCCTAAGAATTAAGATTAGGGATGCGCATGAGTTTGACCCGACCCGATCAACCCGACTCGACCCGATTACTTTTTGATCGGGTTGGGTCAAATCATTATCTTAAATCGGGTCAAACCCGACCCAATCCGATTAATTTCGGGTCAGATAATGATTTGAATGTTTAATAATCCGATAACCCAAAATTCAACCCGAATAATCCAAAATTATAATATTACTATAATACAAATTATTAATTAATACTAAAGTTACTTATATTTTGATAGTTTCAAAATTTTTATCATTATTTCATTTATTCTTATTTATTTTATAATATTTGATGTCAAAAAATTTAATGGTTCAACCCGATGACCCAGTTCGACCCAACCCAACACTTTTCGGGTTGGGTTGGGTCAGGTTTCAATCTTTTTTTTTTTATCTTAATCCGACCCAATATCAACCCTAATTAAGATATATTAAATTATATCTCCTAAATTATTGATCATTCCTCTACAATATGTCAATCTAACAGACACGTCTACATATTCCTCTCCGACATACTACTTAGGTATGACATGCAATGCTTTGATTAAAATCACAGACAAATTCAAAGACCAAAGAGAAATAAGAATCCAATATTCCTATATAGTATGCTAGTTAGATCAACATCTCAAATAATCAATGAAAAGCATCAAGCACAACATTCATGTGCATAGAATACTCGAAGAAACTAAAATTAATTAAATTAAAGGTTCAACATGTTCCCGTTATAATAAAATCACTCCAAAAATTACAAAAGTAGTTCATTATTTAGAATAAAAGAGAATAAAAAATAAGATCAAATAGAGACTAAACATCTGAATAATCTTTCGTTCATAATCTAGACATAATGTTTCCTTCTTCTTCTCTGGCAGTTAAAGCTATTCTAAGCTTGAAGCATACTCCTCAATGAATCCTAGGGTTTCTATTCTTAGTTTTTTCTCAATACCCTTATCTTGTGAAGAGTCCTAGCCTTATTGGAGTTTATTTTGACCAAAGTATACCAAAATTTCGTGTAATCTTTAAGTCCAAATCCATAAAAGATAAGATTTGTGCAATTTAAATCCAACTCAAACTTCTCCCGAATTTGTATTTCACGGCTCGTGATAGGGACATCATGACCTGATCGAAAGTAAATATTAGTGTCATCAAGATTTCACAAACCATGACCAAATTTTCATAGCCTTGATCGAATCGATATTACTTCTCTTTAGAACCCTCACGACCCATGACCAGGATGTCAGGATTGTGACCATATACTTCGTCCAACATCGGCTCATTCACTCATGACTATGAAACATCTCTCATCACTACAAGAAAGGGGCATTTTTGTAGCCAAATAATTGAGAGGGTCTAATGGACCCTCTTAATTAGGGTAGTCCTAGCGGACTGACCCAATTAGGGCGGTCTAGGCCACCTCTATTGGGGAATTCTGCAAAGACCGATCCAATTGGGGTGGTCTTAATAGACTGCCGCATAGTCGAAAAAACACCCCCTCACCTCGACGTTTTTCCCCTCTTCTCTTCTCACTCAACTTCTCACTCAACACTCTTCTCACTCCCCTCTTCGGAAATAGTGCACACGTCTCTCTCTCTGGCTCTCTCCTTTCCTCACTCCCCTCCCCGACGACGGTGACAAGCGGCATGACCTTGCGGTATTATGTCATTTCTCTTCTCCTTTTTTCCTTCGTCTCCGGCGAACCCTCTCTTTTCTTCTTCTTTATTGTCGATCCGGCATGGATCAGCTGGATCCGTGCCGATCTGGCATGGATCAGCCGGATTCGTGCTGATTCGGCACGGATCAGCCGGATCTGAGCCGATCCGGAGGCACGCCCATTCTTGTTCCATGCGCAGGCGTGCTGCCAAACGCAGGCGCGACACTTCCTGCTGCTAGGCACGGGCGTGCTCGCTGCCAAGGGCCATTTTTGGATTCCATTTCTTAATAACTTTACGCTTAATTTTTTTAAGAATTATTTGCAGATCTGTGACACAGTTGATATCATTCGAAGAGCACGATAAACTTACACTTTTACATATTTAATCTTTATTTCTTTAATTACTATTTCATTAGAAATTTAATATATTGCATTGTCTTCATCGTGAAAGTTATTTAAATTTATACATCAAATATATTGCATAAAAATATTTCCTCTTGAAAATTAACGTTGGATGTACAATAGGACTAACCATACTCATAGAGGATTTACGAAAAAAAAATTATGTGGCCTTGAATATTTTATTAACTTTTCTTGTTCGTCGTCTCAGTATTAGTCTGAAGGAAAAATTAGATGTTAGATGTCCGTGTCTAAAATGTTATAGCACAAAATTTCAAACTATCCATGTTGTCAAACTTCATTTTTATAAAAAAGATTTTAAATCAAAATAATTGGTATTGGACTGAATTTGGAGAATAAGAACAAATTGTCGACATTAATAATGATGATCATATTATGAGAGAAGATGATATGGTTGAAAGATATTAAAATTTAATTTACGATGTTGTTGCAATAGAATACGGTGATGTTAAAAATCATAATGACTATCAAGAAGAGACACCTCATTCAGAAGCAGAAGAGTTTTATGATTTAGTAAATGCTTCAACTAAACCTTTATTGTTAGGTTGTGAAACTCATCCTGAATTATCATTAACCGTGAGAATGTTAAGTCTTAAATCATATCATAATATATCACATGCATATTTTGATGCATTTATGAAAATATTGAAAAAGGTGACACCAAGTGATGCACAAATTCTATTGATTTATTATCAAGCAAGAAGATTTATTTCTAAACTTCGCCTACAATCAAAGAAGATTGATTGTTGTCTCAATGGATGCATGATATTTTATTATCGTGATAATGATTTGAGAGGGTGCAAGTTTTGTGGTGCTGAAAAATATAAATCATCCAACATCAGAAATAGATGTAAAAATAAAATTTCAAACAGAAGGATGCATTATTTACCTCTTTGTATACTTGAATTTATACATCGTATGTATATTTACCATTGATTAACTCTTCAATTTGTGATTTTGTACCATCTAAACCAGCGGTTGCTGCTTTCGCTCAAGTTATCCTACACAGATATGATCATAGTTGGTTAACTTGGATAGAAGTTCCAGAAGCAACGAATCAGATGATGTTTCGAGAGTTTCAAGTTTGCGTCAGTTTTTTAGCATAATGTGATTGTGAAAAAAAAATTTATTTAATTTTAATATATTTTCATATGATTTCAGGAGTATGTTTGGTGAGACCCCAAGTGTAATAACGTGATGTATAAAGCTTTCAACACACATTGTTCTAAGATATTATCAGCACTCTTAGCCGCGACTCAAAAAGATGAAGAAAAGTCTACTTGGATCAATGACAGTGTGGGCCGAATTGTCTGTCAAGTGGTCTATAGAAAGCTATAAGGCGAAATGTGAAATAAAATAAAATAAGAATATGATCAAGGCGCTTGTTTGCACAATGGTGGTTGTATATCTAGAACCACTACTCAAAAAATATGGTAAAATAAATTTTATTTTCAAAATTGATACAGTTTTGAGTATAACATTTAACTTCTATTAATATTTTTTTTCTAGGAGAAGGAAATATGTACACAATCTACTGAGGATGAAATATTTTTGACCCATATGAAGAAGGACAATACATGTAGTTTTGAATTTGCCATAAAAAAATATGTTAGAATTTTTTTAAATCTCTTGTCTTTTATATAAGGTTGTTTTAAATCTTTCTTTAATTAGTGCTTTATTACATAGAATTTTAAAGCTAAAGAAACGAAATATTTGACTTAGTGTACTCAAAATGGAGTTACTTCGATGAGTAATAGAGATCTCTGGGTTGGGCATGTTGGCATCAACAAAGGGCGTGCTTATG
>LTAE01007069.1:2641-23741 GCA_001647135.1 Pontederia paniculata
CCTCCGGACGACCGCACCCCAAACATGTATTGGAAGATGGTGTTGTTGGGGTCGCCCATTCATCAATCATCGGGCGACCTCCTCCTTTCAGCCTTTTCCTCCGGTCGTCCTCTCTTCATCTCTGATCGACCGGTCTTCCTCTGATCCCCCACTGTCCTTCATTACCGGTCGCCCTCTTTATGCCTTTGGTCGACCGTCTATGCCTCCTCCAATATACACTCCTCTAATTACTGGTCAAACTCTCCATATCTTTGGTCGACTGTTTGTGCTCTGCTGCTCATATGACCTCCTCCTCCTCTGATACTGGTCGACCGCTTATGTCCTTAGGACGCCTGCTGCAAACATATGGTTCTTCATTGATATATATTACATGTGCAGTGGTCGTCCATTCCTTCAGCTCAGGTCGACCGTTGTACTGAACTTGTCTATGTCCTGTTACAGAAATCAGCTCAAACAAGTTCATCAGTACAGACTGAGTTCACTTACAAATTTGTGATCATTCAAAACATTCTCGAGATCCTAGATTCAACAATTTCTGTCTCAGATTCTACTCCAATGTGTCACTCTTCTGCCATCAAAATTCCTCATTGGTGCTCGACAATGGTTGAATAGTTGAATGCTCTCATTTCCAATGGCACATGGGTGTTAGTTCCTCATCGTCTAGGTATGAATATTCTTGGTTGCAAGTGGATTTTTCACACCAAGTCTCTTCCAGATGGCACTGTAGAGTGCTACAAGGCCAGACTAGTGGCCAAGGATTTCCATCAACAACCGAGCATTGATTATTCAGAAACATTTATTCCAGTTGTCAAACCCACCGCAATTTGGTTGGTTCCATCGCTTGCTATTTCTGATAATTGGTTTCTTCGTCAGTTGGATGTGAGCAATGCTTTCCTGCATGGAAATTTAAATGAGAAAGTCTTCATGTCTCAACCTCCTAGATTTTCTGATGAGAACCACCCTGATTATATGTGTCTTCTTTGCAAATCTATTTATGGATTAAAACAGGCTCCGCGTGCATAGTTTCAAAAGCTACAATCTGCTCTTATTGCCTATGATTTTGTGCCTCTGCAACTGACTGTTCGTTATTTATGCTTCAAAAGCCAGGAATTCTTCTCATTATGTTGGTGTATGTTGATGATATTATACTCACTGGTTCTTATGTAGATCACATTAACAATTTTATTGCCTATTTAAGCCAGCTTTTTGCAATTCGTGATCTTGGAAATCTAGATTATTTTCTTGGTGTTGAAGTACCCAAAGATAACAATGAATTACTTCTCTCCCAACACAAGTATATTCTGAATCTTCTACACCGCACTAGCATGTCAAATACAAAACTAGTTTCCTCGCCTCTTGGGTCTTCTACAAAATTGGTTAAGGATTCTGGCTCTTTCTTTGCTGACCCACACTTGTATCTATAGGTGGTTGGCGCCTTACAATATTTGACAATCACCAAGCCTGATGTTTCCTATGCGGTCAGCCTTGTTTGTCAATTCATGCATAATCCATCCACCGATCATTGGCAAGCTGTGAAATGAATTTTGTGTTATTTGTGGGATAAAAGTCATCTTGCCCTTTTTCTAGCTCCTAATCACACTAACACTCTTCATGTTTTTAATGATGTTTATTGGGTTGGATGCCCTAATGATCGCAAGCCGTTTGGAGGATTTGTTGTTTTATTTGGTACCAATCTCATCTCTTGTCAGCGCGCAAACAAAGAACTGTCTCTCGCTCATCAATGGAATTTGAGTACAAAGCTTTAGCAGATGCCACAATTGAGCTCATATGGCTGTGGTCTTTGCTCATGGAACTTGGTTTACATGTCACCTCTCCTCTGATTCTCTGGTGTGATAACATTGGCGCCACATACTTATCTGCAAATCCAATTTTTCATACGCGCACAATGCATATCGAGGTTGATTATCACTTTGTTCGTGATGAGGTCTCAAATCGACGCCTTGTTGTTCATTTTATCTCTTCCAAAGACAATCTTGCAGATATTCTAAGCAAGTCACTTTCTGGTGCTCACTTTCAATTCTTAAGAGACAAACTCAGACTTCGATCCAGAAGAAGCTGAGTTTGCGGGAGCGTGTTAGTGAATCTAATCTTATCATTTGTAAAGATTTGATATTTTCCAGATTTGATGTTATCTAGATTTGATATTATCTAGATTTGTGGTTATCTATATTAGTTTAGATTAGATAGTCTTATTTTGTTAGATTAGATAGATATTGGTGGTTATTCTTCTGATTCATTCATGTACTATATATAGATGTACATACTCACAAGTATGATATAGAAAAATATTTTCTCCATTGTTATTCTTCTAACAAATGTTTCATTAGTGATATTATTAAATCAAGTCAATTAATTTTGGCTATCAAATAAGATCTGATTGACTAAACAAGCATTAAAATTAATTCATATTAAGAAAATAATTTTCCACTTACCTTTAATCTTGTTGGGTAATTTTTTTAAATATCTTTCGAACTATCATAAAATTTTATATCTAACCTTGAACTACAAAATTAAACAGAAGTAGGTCTAAACTTTTTCGATTGGAAAATTTGACCAACCGTCTGGATTTTCATTTATTCATATTTTTTATTTATTAAATGATCATTTTTCCACACACCTAAAAGAATTACTCTGGTGAGAGCTCGCCACTTTACACAAGCAAGCTCGCCTTGCGTGATGACGAGCTCTCCACGTGCGTGATGGAGAGCTCGTCGCCTTGCACAGCCTGTGCAAGGTCGCATCATTCGATGGTGAACTTTCCTCACGTAGGCATGCTCGTTTGTGCACAGTCTTACCTCGCTTTGCATAAGCGGGCTCGCTTGCGTGAATCTCACCTTGTCGCGCATTGGCGAGCTCACTGCACAAAGGCGAGCTTCCTATGCGCTTTGGCTTTTACCAGCATGCTCAAGGAGATTTCAAACGAAGCGAGCTCATCGTCTTGCGAGGCGAGCTCAGGTGAGCTCCCCATTGTGCGCGCGTAGCGGAGAACTTGGTGTTGCATGATGACGAGCTTGCATCACCATGCGAGGCGATTTTATCATCGTCGTGCAAGGTTAGCTCACCATCGCGGGCGCGCTCACATGTGAGATGACAAGCTCACCATGTGAGGCGACAACCTCACCATTGCACTAAACTAGCTCGCTTGCCATCACGCGAGGCGAGCTCGCCACTGCGTGATCTTATGTGATTGGATCGCCATGTCTCTCGAGGGCAAAAGTGATATTTGATAAATAAAAAAATAAATTTGATGATAAACTAGAAAGAAGATATGGATGGACTAATGTTCTCACAAAAAAAATATTCAGACTTACTTCTGTTCAATTTTAGGGTTATATCTTATTTTGTGCGATAGTTAAGGAGAGGTTTAAGAAAATAAACCAATCTTATTTTTAAAACTATTATTATTTTACATTGTTCTTAACTAATAGAAACAAAACCTAAGCCCAATAATTGTCCAACCTTATTACTCAATGACTCACTCCACCTTACTCAATATCAACCAATTTCAGTTTATATAAGCATCGATTGAATTATCGAAGTATTGATGGCAATACGAAATCTCATTAAGGAATATAACTTGTGGAAGTGTGGGTTACTAAATCATATTTAATCAAGTAAGTTTTAATTAAAATTTGATTTTCTCACGTCGAAATAATTAGTTTAGGTTATCAACTTGTTTTGTTTGTATTGAAACACTTCGATTTTGATTCACCATTTTTAATATATATATATATATATATATATATATATATAATATTAAAATTAGAAAAGACGTTTTGTAATATAACTTCAAATAACAACAACAATAAGACAAAAAAAATAGTTAGGGGTTTGGTTGCGTGCCGTAGGAATATAATTTTTTAATCCAAGCTAATTTTAAGGTTAGGGATGCACAATTCATCTTGAGTACCCTACATTTGTGAAAAGAGGAGGGCCCTACCATTGCCATGCCATTGGATCACAAAACTCACATAAAACACCATAAAAGTCATTTTTCTGCTGCTCCTCTCTCTCTCTTCATCCGAAAATCCATTTGCGTTCACCTAGTTTGTATCACCAAAGGGAAGGGAAAACACCAAGCTCACTGCAATTGTTGGATTTGTATGAAAAGAAGAAGGAAAAGGAGAGGGAGCAGGCTGCCAAGGAAGGAGAAGGAAAAGCTAAAGAAGAGAAGAATGTGAAGAACAAGATCAAAAGGAACACTAAACTAAGGCAAATTTAAGATTCAAGGTATGTAAAGGAGATCCTCTTTTTCAAATCATGTTTTAGTTGACAATTGAAATCAATTATGATAAAAGGAGCAGGAAGAAAGATGTATGATAGCAAGTTTCATGTTTAGGCTCTTATGCATTAGAATGTTATATCATGTATGTATATGTTTGATGAAATGTAGACCATATGAAGTACTATGATTATTTATTGACGTTTCGTACACATTTCTTATGATTCACATGAACATGTCTTCAATATGTCCTTGTAACTTAGGAGAATTATGTTAAAAGCTACCCAATGCAATTTGAACAAAGTTAGAAAAACTTAGGACAAGAATATGTAGGCTCTACGATGGAGCGATCGACCAAATTCTGTGGTTCGAAATCCTCAAGGCTTTCTCGAGAAATTTCATCGACCGAATATCATTTTGGTTGACCATTTTGATACTTTTCAGGACAAATTTCAGCGTATCATTCTAGTCATCCATTATTCAAAGTGGTTGATCGTTTCAGGGTTTTTTTTTCACACGACAACAATAACAAAGCCTTATCCCACTAGGTGGGGTCGGCTACATGGATGACACGATGTCTGCGCTCTATTAGTAACCAAATCTTTGAATATATTATTCGCCAATAGATCTCGTTCTGTTAGCTCGTCAAGTGTTCGTCTTGCCCTCTCTCTCTCCTTCTTTTAATCGATCTTCAGATTGTTTGATTTACCCTCCTTACTGGCGTCATCTAATGACATTCTCTAAACATGACCAAATCACCTCAAATGATTCTCTACCATCTTCTCGCTAATAGGGGTCACTCTGACTCGTTCACGTATATGGTCATTCCTAATTTTATCCTTTCTATTATGACCACACATTCATCTCGACATTCTCATTTTAACTACCCCCACTTTATATTCATGGTGTCTCTTCATAGTCCGACATTCACTATCACATAACACTGCTGGTCTTATAGCAGTGCGGTAAATTTTTCCTTTAATCTTATGAGGTACTTTCCTATCATACAGAACTCTAGTAGCTTTCCTCCACTTACACCAACCAGCTTGAATTCTATGGTTAACATCATCATCAATCTCACCATCTTATCTTATAATTGATCTCAAATATTTAAAGTTTGCTTGAAAATTGTATAATCTCCTAACCTAACTTTCAAATCGCCTCTAAGTTGTTTATTTATGAAATTGCAATGCATATACTCTGTGTTTATTCCTACTTAAACGGAAACCTTTTGACTCCAACGTGTTTCTCCATATTTCCAATTTTGCATTAATCTTTTCTCTTAAATCTGCTAAAAGTATTATATCATCAGCAAAGAGCATGCACTTAGGTACCTCCTCTATAATACTCTCGGTTATAACATCGACAACTAACTTAAACAAATATGGACTTAAAGATGATCCTTGATGTAGGCCAATTCTTACAGAAAATACTTTTGTTTCACCTCCTGATGTCTTAACCTTAGTCAATGCCCCATAATACATATCTTGTATAATCTTAATATAGGCAACACCCACTTTTTCTTTTGCAAGACTTTCCAAAGTACATCTCTTGGTACACGATCATACGTCTTCTCTAAGTCAACGAAAATCATATGTAAATCTCTTTTTCTACTTCGATACTTCTCCATCATCCCTCTTACTAAATAAATCGTCTCTGAGTGGATCTTCCTGCATGAATCCAAATTGTCTCTCAGAAATATTAGTCTTCACTCTCAACCTATGTTCAATTACTTTTTTCCATAGTTTCATTGTATGACTTATAAGCTTAATCCCTCTATAATTTGCATAATTAAGAATATCCCCTTTATTTTTGTAAATAGGAACTAATATATTTGTTCTCCAATCAGCAGACATATTTTTCGATCGTAAAATCTCATTAAACAGTTTACATAATCACAACACACATTTTTCTCCTAAATATTTCCAAACTTCAATCGGTATACCATCCGGTCCAACAACTTTACCACTCTCCATTTTCTTAAGAGCTTCTCTAACCTCCACAAAAATTCTATGGTTAACATCATCATCAATCTCACCATCTTATCTTATAATTGATCTCAAATATTTAAAGTTTGCTTGAAAATTGTATAATCTCCTAACCTAACTTTCAAATCGCCTCTAAGTTGTTTATTTATGAAATTGCAATGCATATACTCTGTGTTTATTCCTACTTAAACGGAAACCTTTTGACTCCAACGTGTTTCTCCATATTTCCAATTTTGCATTAATCTTTTCTCTTAAATCTGCTAAAAGTATTATATCATCAGCAAAGAGCATGCACTTAGGTACCTCCTCTATAATACTCTCGGTTATAACATCGACAACTAACTTAAACAAATATGGACTTAAAGATGATCCTTGATGTAGGCCAATTCTTACAGAAAATACTTTTGTTTCACCTCCTGATGTCTTAACCTTAGTCAATGCCCCATAATACATATCTTGTATAATCTTAATATAGGCAACACCCACTTTTTCTTTTGCAAGACTTTCCAAAGTACATCTCTTGGTACACGATCATACGTCTTCTCTAAGTCAACGAAAATCATATGTAAATCTCTTTTTCTACTTCGATACTTCTCCATCATCCCTCTTACTAAATAAATCGTCTCTGAGTGGATCTTCCTGCATGAATCCAAATTGTCTCTCAGAAATATTAGTCTTCACTCTCAACCTATGTTCAATTACTTTTTTCCATAGTTTCATTGTATGACTTATAAGCTTAATCCCTCTATAATTTGCATAATTAAGAATATCCCCTTTATTTTTGTAAATAGGAACTAATATATTTGTTCTCCAATCAGCAGACATATTTTTCGATCGTAAAATCTCATTAAACAGTTTACATAATCACAACACACATTTTTCTCCTAAATATTTCCAAACTTCAATCGGTATACCATCCGGTCCAACAACTTTACCACTCTCCATTTTCTTAAGAGCTTCTCTAACCTCCACAACTTTAATTCTGCGATGAAATGACCTTCACATCCATCATTGAATAACTTTAATTCACAACGGAAACCTTCACATTCATCATTGAATAACTTATAAAAATACTCTTCCCATCTATCCATAATATCTTTCTCAGTGACTAAAACATTACCAACTTTATTTTTTATGCTTTTTATCCACACATAAGAAATAATTTAGTGCTTTAAATATGTACGCCACATCTTATATATGATTGGTAAAGTGATAAATTACTATGAAATCAAAAATTCTAATGCTTATCATGATCAAAATGCAAGTACCTATTTATGATGCAAAGTGATGATTTTGGTTAATGTATTGCAACACCTAGAGACAAATTGTATGCTCAATCGTAACTAAGACTTAAAAGATGAAACATGTGTACTTGTAATGTTGATTGATGTATTGTAATTTAAAAGAGGGATTGATATCAATTTTGGTATATCATTGAAAGGAGAGTAAAATCTTCATGGGAAACAGTGATGTGCTCCTCAGGAAGTAAAGTCTTCACCACATGTGGTGATATGCTTCCCAAGACCCTAAGAGGAACGATATGTAGGGTACGGGGTGCCCTAACAAAAGATGATGGTGTTGTATCAAAATTCCTAATTAAGATAAGATAACAAAAAAGACATGTGACACAGGGACGACTTATGAGAAGTTAAAATATTAATTTATAAAATATCACATGATAAGAAGATGAAATATGAAGAAAGATACATGAATGACAAAGTTAAGACAAATGGACTATAAGTATTGAAAGTCAATATTAAGTATGATATTCATGTCTAAAGAAATATTATATTGATAATGCTAAGTATATGATGCATTATACTGATCATGCCAAGTAAAATAAAATTAAGATGAATTAAAGATGCATTATATCGATAATGCATAAGCAAGATAATAAAGTCATTGCGTGATGAATTAATTCGTCATATGTATGACTTAATTCATCACGAAAAAAGTTTATAGTTCGAGTATTTAATTAAGATGAATTAAAGATGCTTAATGACTTAACTTTAAGATAAAATATAAACTTAAAGTTAAGTCATTAAGCATAAATGGCAAAGATGCTAAAGTAAAGTAAAAAATGCATAGTCATATGTATGACCTTAAGTTGGGTTAAGAATGATATGTTATATGTTTATTTTAATATTGTATGCATGACATGTAAGTCCTTGCATATATGGGTGATATGATTCACTTATTTTTCGACATTTTCATACTCTAACGAGACAAAATTTTCCTATTTCTGGATCCTACTGGTGAGAAGTAATAATAATGCTTATACGATGATGGCGCTGCTAATGATGACTAATGCACATGGTCAAGTATGGATAAAATCTTAGAGTCAAGTTATGTTGTCTTTCTCCTTTTAATCATGTTGTAAAGACTATGTATCGCCTTCGAAAAAATATTGTAAAACTATTATCCTTTTTATGTTAATTGATCTTGATGGACAAGTTATTATATGTTTAATTTAAATACTCGAACTATCTAATTTTTAATCAATATTCAATGCCTTCCGTTGATTTGTACTCATGTCATGACCTTATTCATCTTCCGCTAATTTTGTTCTATATTTTGTCTTTTTCTTTTTCTTATTTTATTTTGATCATGATTATCAATAGTCAAAGTCAAAGTCATTATTTCGTAGTGTTTCTAAGATCGCTTCGAGCATGTGGTGGATATCGATTCATACATGTGACACGACGCATTCTCGAGGCGTTGCATCATCTATCACATAAATTGCATATATTTATTCCTTTTTACTATTTATGCAAACTTTTATTTAGCCTAATCTTTATTTCACATCATCATGATAAGTCTTTTCTCTTGTGGAAAAATACAGAATGAGTCTTAATCCCAACCAAACACAAGCTAAGTTTTAATATGTAGTAGCCTGCCAGTGGATTAGGAAATGGAATGCAATCAATTGAATCAAATACTAATATAAACCATATGAGGTCATGCATTTCTATATGTCACGCACACATGGGGGTGGGTGATCCTTGTGAAAGTGACAACATTGAAAATATATAATTATATATGATGTAATGACAACTTGACCTATAATAATAATAATAATAATAATAATAATAATAATAATAATAATAATAATAATAATAGATTAAATGGATCCATTTTCAATCGTACTAATCATGATACAATTTTATAAGAAAATTTAAGACAAATTACCAGATTACATGATATACATAATTAAAATAGGGATATAAGTAAAAATATAAGAAAATGAGAAAAAAATATCGGATTTGAAAAAAAAATCTAGAATCGATTTAAATTAGGATACTTTTTTTGGTGAAATAGAACCGTCTTGAACCAAACTATTTTTTAATATTTTATTACAATTTATGTCACTCCTAGTTTTTAAATATTTTTTTAGATTTTACTATTTTTCTTGTCCCTTCAATTTTATTGAGTATTATTATTGATTTAAAATATTTTTATGTAGCTAACTATGAAAGTTATTAAGCTGGATATTAATGTTATGATGTAGTTGGATTAAGTACTAATAACGTCTTAAAACTATTTTGATCTAGTTGAATATGAAATTAGATACCATAGTTCAGTAATTGTAACTCTTTTAAATATTTAATATGATGAATTTCAATTTTTTCCATATTTTTATTGTTAAAAATGCTATTATGTCACACTAGGTTTCAATTTAGTAAAAAAATATGACCGCCGTCGAGTATTTTCTCTTTGAACAATTTTAAGATGATATGCTTAAAAAACATTCATAACTTATAGGCCGATATTTAGACGAAAAAAAAAACAGCATGAACCACCTGAGACTGATTTGTGGTTTCTACCCAACCTTTTGGAATTTCCTTTGTGGTGCATATTACATTCAATCTTTAGTAAAATTAGGTTGAACTCGTGGGTAAAAAAAAACACCCTGTATTTATATTTTGTTTAAACAACAAAGTAAGTGAAATGGAATGGAAGCAAAAAAAAAAGATGGAATACCAAGAAGCTAAATGGACATAAAAAAATAACTAACATCTTCCAATGTATCGAAAACTTTTTTTTGAAAAGAGGAAAAAATGGAATAGAACAATTTTTTTTATTACAAGTAAATGCTATTCTAAAAAATAAAATAAAATGATTTATTTATATTTTATCTTTAAATTATTTTTTTATTAAAAAAATGATTAATTTTTGTAAAGATATTAATGCAGAAGTAAGTGGCAGCTCCCTTTATTACTTGCCTCTTTTTTTATTCAACTATATCATCAATAAAGGATGAGAAGACTCGCTCGCGCACTCACTCACAGCTGGTTGCTTGGGTTGTTTCGATGGCGGTGCTCCAACCGCCGTCCCCGCTGCTGGCGCGCCCATCGGCGCCGCGCCTCCCGAAATCACAAAAATCTCCTCCTCTTTCACATGCCGCTCTCGCTTCCATTTCTGCGCCTTCCATTAAAAATGTAACAACAACACACTACAATTCCCACTTCCTCCTAAATCCCTAATCTCCCGCTCCTCTTGTAGATTTCGCTTGGGTGTCGTCGCTCCCGCCGCCTGCCGTCCTATTCCGCCACGGCCATGGACGACCAGCGCCCTGCCGCCGCCCCCGCCGACGACAGAATGCTGGTAGATTTCTCTTCGTTATGTCCTCTGCCTTCTCTTTTGGGACTTTGATCGAAGATGAAGGTGTTCTGCCCGCCTGCAGGTCTTCGTTCCGCCGCACCCGTTGATCAAGCACTGGGTCTCCGTCCTCAGGAACGAGCAGACGCCCTGCGCCATCTTCAGTAGGTGTAATTTGTTTGTATTGGAATCGTTGTGGGAGGAATGTACATAGGTTGCGTGTAATGGCGTTGAACATTGTTGAATGATACATGTTAATTGATGTAGCTTTCGTGCATTGCGTTCCCAGTTAATTGCAGGTTGTCTCTTTGTGATGGATATGCGCCAAAAGTTGCTTTTATGATGGATTGTGTATCACGTAGTGTGATAGAAACGTTCGTATAACTTTTTCATTATTTTAAAATGTTGTGCTTCATTTTGGAGCATTGGCTTTTAATATAAATACGGCTTTTTCTTTTTTATTAGTACATTTGTGGCGAAGCAAATGTACCTCCCCGCCTATGTGCACTTCATTTGTCTATTTGGCGGATATCAACACTCTGACACACGAAAAGTAGTTTTGACGGTCATATTTTAGTTTCGCAATTTGATTGATGTCTGCATATGACCCCTATATGATTTTTTTCTTGACTGAAGTTCAGTTTTTATCCCTCGGATATTTTTTCTGTATCACGTTTTTAGATGAACCACAAAATGTGCAAAGCTATGAGCAAAACATTTTCTTCATTTCCACAAATTTGCAAAGCCATTTGCTTTTTTTTTTAAGTTAAAAATACGAGTTGGTTGATCTCTTTGCTTTATTGCAGAGAGTGCCATGGCCGAGCTTGGAAGATTACTGATATATGAAGCTTCTAGAGATTTGCTGGTATGTCAAATATTATACTAGCTCTCACATTCTTCATGATTATGTAATTCTCAATAAGCATCTTTTATTTATTTTCAAGGAAAAAACTGTGGACAATCAAATATAAAATAAAATTGCCATATCCTTTTTCTCCCATTTTGTCTATTACATTATGTATCTGAATGACTTGAACAAACTGATTACTGTGATGTTCTATATGTTATTATTAAGAAGTCAGCGGGTCAAGGATTTTTATTATATGCAGATAGATAACAAGCAAAAGATTCAACTTATTAATTTTATCTTGTCAGAATAATGTCGTAGAGTTAGGCGTAAACTAAAAAATACATTAACATTTATGTGAACTATACTTTTATAATAATAAAAGGAGAATAGTCAAATGCCGCACAGACACACACACGCACAAGTGTCCGTGGGCACGCGCGCGCGCATGCGTGTGTGTGCGAGAGAGAGAGAGAGAGAGAGAGAGAGAGAGAGAGAGAGAGAGAGAGAGGTTGCAGCCAAATTTCTTTACCATTCACTTAAATGAGTACTAGTAAATGAAATTGAGAAATTCAATTTCTTAGAAGATGAAACANGAGAGAGAGAGAGAGAGAGAGAGAGAGGTTGCAGCCAAATTTCTTTACCATTCACTTAAATGAGTACTAGTAAATGAAATTGAGAAATTCAATTTCTTAGAAGATGAAACATCAAATGACAAAGAAAGATGTTCTAAACTTCACTAAATTCCAGTAAATAATCCTTGAAGTCATGTTGAGCTTTCAAGCTCTGATACTTGTAGAAAATGTAACGTTGTAAGCCAATTTATATAAAAGTGGATCAAAATTTTATTTAAAAACAGATGCTGGCCCTCTAAAAAGGCAGATGTCAGAACTTTATTTGATCCTTCCAATTTCCGTCATTCTGGTACATATGGAAATATATACTGGAATGTTCCTTTCATTCTAATGTGTTAAACAGGAAGCTATTATTTCTTTAGTTGCTTGAGAATACAAAATTTTAGCATGTTCTTCAGACGTTCTTATTATATTCAAATCCTTTTAATATATAACTCATTCATCAGCCTACAATCACTGGGGAAATCCTGACACCAATGGGAGAAGCGACTGTTGAATTTATAGATCCTAGTGAACCTGTGCTGGTACTAAATATTTCATTTTTCATTGTGGTCTAAACTTGTCTTGTTTCTGCAGAGTTTCTCTGCTTGTAATACACATTATGTAATGCTTCAACTGCTCAACAGATGGTTCCCATCTTGAGAGCTGGTCTTGCTCTAGCTGAGCATGCTCCGTCAGTTTTGCCTGCAACAATAACCTACCACCTTGGTGAGGACATATCCTTCTTCAGGATATAATTAGCAATCCTAAATTTACAATAGTCTCTTATATGGTGCTTTAATCATCACAAAGTGTTTGATAAGGAAGATGAATGATTAATTAAATAGCTTTGTATCCCCTCAGTCATTGATCATACTTCTGTTGCTTCATCGAAATAAATTTTGTGTGAATTTTATTTGAATGCAATAAGATGCAAGAATTCAATAAAATTTTGTGTCAATTTTATTGAATGTAATAAGATGCAAGAATTCAATCTCATCTATATGTGTTCTGATGTCATATATGAAATTGCTTGAGGTTAATCACCTTATATTATCCCTAAAAAACAACCTTATATCAAAAAAGAAAAAAAAAACTAATGGTACTAGGGGAAAATATAATCTCCTAGATGTATTGTGTAAGATGCTGGCTTCCCAAATAGCTTTTTTACTTTGCTAACAACATGTTTTACCTGAAAAGAACATTGGGTATTCAATTAGCCCAAATTTTATTTGTTGACATTCCCCATTTTGTTTGGTTTTAAGAAAGCTATTAATGTAAGTTTAAGTTCCTCCCAAAATAAAAGTGAGTTTGAGCACATCACGTGCTATGTTTGCACTTATAAGAGAACAGAAATAAAATTACATGACAATATAGCTGCCCGACATTCTATCCCTGATTCTTTAAATAACTGGGGTTGTTTTTTTTTTCAAAACCCTTATGGCAGAGTATAGTCAAATCTTTATGTCCAGATAAGAGGACCTCCTGCAAAATTACAAACTAACAACCTTGGACTGCATATTTCACAAAAGAGCAGTAAAGGAACACATGTTTGGAAATAACATCTGCAAGATTTTTTTCTGAGAGACTTCAAAAAGATTTGAGTGGGCATATTTGCTATCAGGTGTCAAACATGATGCCAAATTATGGTAAAAAAAGGCCTTAGCTTCCAGTAGTGTCTGTTCAATCAATGGAAATCCTTAGCAAAAAGACAATATTTTGTTAGCTGTTCATTTTCTGCATAGGCTTTTTGCTACTTTGGTAGTCTCTTTTGTTTTAGACTAGTCTTTTATGGTTGGCAACTTTTTTCCAGGCAATATTGCTGATCAATTTCGGACAATATGTTTCTTAGGGTTGTTTCAGACAATATTTCCCTTATGCAATTAATCAATTTGAAAGTTGAATGCAAGTTAGCTCCATGGCTGTAGAAAGTTTATAACACATCCTATTGCTGCTTCTTTATTGGCATGAAAGTGAACCTAAAAAATACTATCTATGGCATTGTTTTTCCAAATGTTTCACGGTGCTTTTTTGCAATAAATTAAGGAATGCGAAGGGATGAGACAACACTGCAACCATCTACATATCTTAACAAGTGAGTGCTGTTTTACTCGTTGTTTATAAGCTTTTATGGCGCCTTTTTGCACTTCATCTAGGACATTACTTTAGGTTGCTTGTAGAAGTTGAAGTTTTTTCTAATTCCAAATTAGGGATATAATATGCTCTTCATTCTTAGTCACAAAATATTATTTCTACTTGTAATGTTCAAGATGACAAACCTTGCTCATCTTTCATTCAACTTTTATGTGCATATGATAAAGGCTAAAAGTATAAATGACAATATGACTATAGAAATGAAACTAAGATAAATGTTGTTAGTAGTAATACTGCAAGAATCTTAAACACAATTACAACTAATCACTTATCCGTTCGAGGGGCAAATCTCTATAGTTCAATGGACCAAACTCCAATTGCAAGGTTGATAAACATCTTTTGAAAGGTTGAAAAATAAAGATAGAACCCATTGATGTAGAGAAATCAATATAGCTATCCACTATTCTTTTAATCAACCCATTATTATTTAACTAATACAAGTGGTATTTTATCAATACACCCCTAAAATTTTGCCTTGTCCTCAAGGAGAAAAAAAAGAAAATTAATTCGATTGAAGATTGATAATTTTTGCAAATACAAGGTTGATGTATTTAAACTTAGGAAACTCCATCTTGGTGTCGTCTATGATGTGTATGAAAGTTGATTTCTCTTGGATGATTTTTTTGTGCTTCCAATAATGTTGCACCTACAGTTGATGAACTATGCTGAAAACTTCTAAAAGATTATATCAAAAGGTACTAGGTGGATAGGTGTAAGGATCTTTGCTACTATGCTACCAAAGGCAAAGATTAAAAATATAAATGACAATATGACTATAGAAATGAAACTAAGATAATTGTTATTACTAATAATTAGTGTAATGCCTGCGCGGTGCGCGCGTAATGTCGAACAAAAATAAATTAAAATTATAAATTTATTTTATAGTTTTGTCGAACAAAAATAAATTAAAATTATAAATTTATTTTATAGTTTTATCGAACAAAAATAAATTAAAATTATAAATTTATTTTATAGTTTTGTCGAACAAAAATAAATTAAAATTATAAATTTATTTTATAGTTTTATCGAACAAAAATAAATTAAAATTATAAATTTATTTTATAGTTTATGAGTAGAAGTTTGCATGCGCATGTAAATTAGCAGATCAATTAATAAAGTGGTATATTAAATATTCTAAAATATATTAAAGTGTCATCGTATTAATAATTCAAATAAAGTTATAAAAAAAATATAAGAATTCCCTTTCAAAAAAGTAAAAAATATAAGAATTGATGTGGATCAAGATTAATTATGGGTCTTTAGTCCATTAGTTTAGTTTAAGGTTAGGGTTAGTTTTCATCAATTGGTATCAGAGCCTAACCGTTTGATCACGACTGAACGGTTGGGATCCTCCCTCCAACACCATTCTCCAAAAGCCCTAATTCCTCTTTTCCTAAATCCTAAGCCATTAGATTCACATCCAATGTCCATGATCAATAAAAAAAATATCTGCCTATGAAGGAAGCTGCTGTCCTGGTGTCACTCTTCCTTCGGTCTACCTCTAGCCAACCCCTGCTCCAACATCTCAAACCGACCGCCTTATTACTGCTGTTTGCATCCATCACCTCTGCTTTGCTGCTGCTTTCGTCGCCGCATTACTGCTGCTGCCGTCACCGCTGCAATTGTCGGCCACTGCCCCGTCAGCACCAGCTTTGTCATCTTCCCGTGTTCATCCTCTGCCTTCTCCCGTCATCGTGCGCGATCGCTGTTTCTCTCCGGCCACCGTTTGCCACCTGCTGTCGCCTATCACACCCTGCAGCTGCCGTTCGCACCCCGTCACCACCAGCTCTGATTGGCGCTGAGAAATCGATGTGCCGGTGCTTAACAACTAATCCAGATTGAAACTTCCTGTTCGTGATCAGGACCCAGCACCAACACCAGCGATGGGGGCGGGCGACAATACAATACCACCATAGCGGTTCTAGTAGCAGCATAAAATAGTGGCATAACTAACATAAGTAGTAGATCGAACATGAGTAGCACGTCAGCAGCAATGCAACATAGCTGCTGCCCTGCAACTCTCCTTCCTCCGCCTTTGTCGCTTGTCTCTGCTACCTACATCGATGGGTGCTCCTCTACTGCTGCCGCGACTTCTGCTGTACTATTATGCCTCCAAACAACCCTGTTGTCAATGACAACTTCCAAGGTACGTTGCCGCTTGCCCTCCTCAAACGTCGCCGCTGCTGATCTGCTTTGCCATCACTGCTTCGCCAGCAACCCTGCCGCCGCACTCGCATGCAACCCTGCCGCTGGCACCCACAAACACGCGCCGTCTCCTGTTCCGAGCGTCACCAACTTGCTGCGACCCACTGTTGACTATGAGCCACTGACCGCCGCTGCTTCCACGCTCGCGTAGCACCCAACTTGTTGGCAAGCTTTCCCATCGTGCCTTGCCATTTCTGTTTCGCCGCCTGCTGCAGTCCGCTCGCCGCCCCTGTTCCGCTGCCTGCTGCTGTCAGCTTGTTGCTCCTGTTCCGCTGCTGCACATCGCTTCGCCTCACGTCACTGCAATCGCTGCTCTGCTCATGCTGGCTGATGAAACCCTAGTTAGCACGTCACACCATCATTATTGCTGCCAACTCCCATAGGAAAGTTATTGTTGCTGCTCGGTAAGTCATGCAAAGGGAAAGTCACTTGGGTTCTTCATTAAATTCTTTCCGCGTTGTTCGCTTTACTTGCTAGAACATTGACATTTTTAGTATTTTGGTAACGGGTCCGTAGGATCAAGTGCTTCTTGCCTTCAATTCTTCCCTCCCTGGTGTGATCCACAGTATTGCTCTAGCACATGCATTATCGCATGACATCTTGGTGCAATTACTTTTCTTGATCCTACAAGCTAGTTTCGTGGCTTATACTTTTATTAACAATGTTAATCTCATACTGCTTCTCGTCATACTAGAACTATGTCGAGCAATAATAATTCCAAGTTCTATTTTGGGTCTAGTTCTCAGTCACGTCCAAGATCATCACTATTCCTTCCCCCAAAAATCACACCATAGAGGACCTTAGTCATAAATTCGTCATTTTGCTTGATAGATTTAATACTATTGAACAAAATCATTCATTCATGGGTGCTCAATCTTTTAATTACAATGGTAATGCATTTCCTACACATATGGGTTATGGTTTTTGATCACATAATATCCCGCAATTACATGCCTACCCTTCTTTCTATAGTTATGCATCTTTTTACTCACCTAATGGTATGGGGCATGCGAATCAGAATTTTGGACATCCTAATCCTCATGCGACACCTTTGATATGACTCTTTTTTGATGTTGATTCTTACGTGATACCTTATGGTCCTCCATAACATGGTCCCCCTCCTAATGATCCCCCATTGCGTGGTCCTCCACCAGGTCCATGATCGCATGGTCCACCATTCCAAGGTCCTCAATCACCCCGAGATGATATTACTCATCAAGTCAAGGTGGATGCCCCTTCCTTCGATGGTAGGCTAGATTCTAAAGCATGATTGGTTAGTTAATATCGAAGACTATTTTGATTAGTACTAAATGTGGATGAGCATCGAGTTCATTTTGCCAAGATGAAACTTGAGGGCTCTGCTAAATGATAATGGCAAAATGTTCAATATGAGCATCAAGGTCTTCCTCCTATTCACTTATGTGCTGAAATGCAAGCTAAAATCAAAGAATGTTAAGTCCCTACGAGATATCAAAATAACCTTTTAGAGGCTTGGTTGAATTTGCAACAGGAATTTTCATTTGTTCAAGAATATATGGAGCTCTTTGAGGAGGCCAAAATCGTTGTAATAATAATGATTTTGAATAGGTTGTCGCCACATGTTTTGTCGACCATCTTCATCCTGATATCAAACGTGAAATGCATCTCCATGAGTATGAAACATTGGATGATGCCTTTTACAAGCACTTGGGGTTGAGTCCTACCTAAAGGGTGCTTCTCGTCGTCTTCCACCTCAACTCATGGGTGATACTCATACCCGAACTTTAACATCACTTGTGTCTTTGAACGTTCATCCTCTTCCATCACAGCTTGAGTCTAGTTCTGCACCTAATACTTCCACACGAGGTCGCACTTGTTTCCATTGTCATAGCTCTGGTCACATCGTGTTTCAATGTCCTCATCGTGTGCTTGTAGTTGGCTCGGATTTAGTTGAGTTGTCTTTCAATGAAACAAATGATGTCGTTGACCTTTTGTCAGACCCTTCAGATACTGAGAGAGTCTCTTATGTCTACTCTCATCTTCCTGTTATGCGCCTTCTTACTGTCTCTTCCTTAGACAAAGAATGGAAGCGCACCACACAATTTCATACTATTATCAAACATGGGAACAAGAGTTATAAGTTATTAATCGATAGTAGTTCCCAAAATGTCATTTCAACTCATGGTGTGAATCATATGAATGTGAAACATGAACCGCATCCTAAATCTTATTGTGTTCATTGGGTTAACCAAATGAGCATTCCTATGTCGGTGTGTTGTCTTGTTCCTATCACTCGGGTCTTACTTTGCTCATGTTTGGTGTGATGTTTTGCCCATGAATGTTGATCACATCATTTTAGGACATCCTTTGATTTGTGACGTGGATGCTCACAATGAAGGGCATTCTAATGTCTACACTTTCAAGCATAAGGGAAAAATTGTTCGACTTCATCCTCCAAACCCGTCTGTTGCTCATAACCGTCATTCTTCTAGGCACCTCAATCGCAAGTCTCTATGTTTAATGTCTAGTTCAAAGTTTTCAGTTAGTCAGGTGTTTCGTCCTCACACAAACAATCAGGTTGTTTGTCATTACCTTTGGTTGCTAATAGTACAAAGTTTGTCCATTGTGTTGCTCATCAGCTTTCTGATATGCATTATGAGTTTTCTCGATAATTAGTTCTATCTAATGATATTTATAAGCCTATTACAGACCCACTTCGTAGGTTTCTAAAATTTATCACTGATGATTATGTGATTATTCATGTGCTTCATGATTCGTTCGAATGCATCACTTCTCTTGAGTTTTATATGCGAGTATTTACTACTTATCATTTACGTTGTAAACATTGTCCCAATGCTTTTGTACTCGATTTTCCATTTGATACTAGCATTGGTTCAGTGTAGAGGATGTATGCCCATACTGTGGTTTCTTTGGGTATCTTCTTTCTTGTGCAAGTACTTTTACTAGTAGCAAGCGTTCTAGCGCTTTGGTGATTTTCAAAAGCTTTGTCATCCCTTGTTTGTTGCTCTTTGATCTTCCCGGTCATGTTGTTAAGCGATTCTTAGATGGATGATCAACTCGTTCTTGCTCTTATGTTGCTGCCGTTCTTGGGAATGTGCTTTGGGTTCTTTTGCTTCTTTAGTAGTTGACAACTCGACGGAGTTGAGTTTTTTTCCATCGGGGAGATAGATGTAGATCAAGATTAGTTATGGGCCTTTAACCCATTAATTTGGTTGAGGGTTAGGGTTAGTTGTCATCAAGATGCATATGATTATCCTTATTAATTTATTTCATGATTTTCCCTTGAACATTATGAACTTTTTTTTTTGGAAGGATCATTGAAATAGACAATCTTCATCAACACGTCCTTCCACAAATGTTGCATAGCTTTGGACATCTAAGTGCAAATGCCTCAAGTGACATTGATTGATAAGATGCCACTTGAATTAATTTAAAAGATAATGGGCTGATTAAAAGAATAGTGGATAGTTATGTTCATTTCTCCATTAGTAATGTCATTTAGTTGTAGTAACTAACCTTCATGTTATAAATACATGGATGATTTTTTCTTTATTTTCAGCTTTCCAAAAGTTGTGTATCAACCTTGTAATTAGAATTTGGTCACGCGAAGACTATGGAGATTTGTCCTTTTGAATGGACAAATTATTAATTGTAGTTGTGTTCAAGATTCTTGCACTATCTATACTATATTAAAGAGAATAATATGCTAGGAGAATTTTACATTTGTCACATGCTTGAGTCGCCACGTGTCCATCACAAATAATTATGGAATGTTAGAATTCAGTTACAAATGGTTCTATGAAAAAATAACTGAATGAAAGTATTTTAAACATTTAGAGTTATGTACCACATTAGTCGTGATGATAGTCAAATTGTGGAAGGTAGTTACAAAGTAACATAACTATATACTTTTATTATAAAAAGGCAACAAGATGAGAAACTTGCATCCATGTCTCTTTGCGGTTTTTCTTAGAATGAAAGTATTTTAAACATTTAGAGTTATGTACCACATTAGTCGTGATGATAGTCAAATTGTGAAAGGTAGTTACAAAGTAACATAACTATATACTTTTATTATAAAAAGGCAACAAGATGAGAAACTTGCATCCATGTCTCTTTGCGGTTTTTCTTAGATTTTTTTAATTCTACTTTTTAGTTGTAAATTAATATTTTATCTTTACTTAGTTTATTTATTATTAATTAGTAGAATAAAAGATGGGTGGGCTTTCACATGTTCATCTTCTACATGTATCATTTATAAACACATGTTTTGTTAGTTCTTTCATTCATTTTTTAATTAGTTTAAAATTCATATCAAGATAGAACTAAGATTTATTCATTTTATATTTTTTTTATGCATTCGATATAATGGTAAGATTTTTTTTTCATTATATAGATTTTATGAGGGAGAACTTTAAGTGTTATTAGCAATGATTTTTCTTAAATTATT
>LTAE01007070.1:0-23738 GCA_001647135.1 Pontederia paniculata
ATTACGAAATAATAGTATTCAACATTATCTTCTAATTTTTTAATTATTTTACGATTGATAATATATACTCATATTTTGACATAACTCACTTTTTTATTTTTTTCCTTTTGTTTATATTTATTTTAATTCAATAATTTTGAAGGGTATTTTAGTAATTTTTATTTCATAAATTAAATTATAATTTGTGTTATTGCTACTTACCAAACGCTATGATATAATATTACCGGTAATTTATAAAGTGGTAATCTATTTTAGTGGTGATCTAAATTACCGGTTAATAAAAACTGGGAATGCGCCAAACGGCCCCTATAAGATTACCACTTGAGTGGTAATTTGGATAGACACCTCCCTCATAAGTAATGTGGATTACCACTTCATAAGCAATCTGCATTGCTAGGCAATCCAGGTTGTCTATGAATTAAAATAAGTAAACAGGGTAATCTGGTGGACCCAAGTAATTTTAAGTTTAGATTATCGGTATAGATTACCGGGAGGGAATCGCCCCTTTAAAGTTTTGGAAAACTTGGAAGGGGCCAAACAAAATAAAATTTACTATTATACGTGTACTATTTATCAAAAATATATTTATACCATAATATATATATATAATTAAAAATTTAAAAATAGGGGGAGGGGGCCAACAAAATCTCGGTCCGTTACTGAGATTAGGTATGTAATTTTTTTGTTTAGTAAAAATTATTTATTTTTAAATATTTTTATTAATTTTGATATGTATGTCTCAATAGTGAGATCAACGACCGTAATATAAGTGAATACTTAAAGACATTCTTTGAAACATTCGCCTTAGGTACACCAAAAAAATCCTTTCGATATCACACGTCTCATCAAAAAATATTCGTTAGTGTCCGTCTTGACGTCCATACAAAATATCGCACAAAATATCATTTTCATGCCCCGAGACTTTCACCGCTAATAATACTTAAAATTCACTCAAAAATTTTGTCTAGGCACTCCCGCTTACTTAGGGGTCGCACGTAGCCATGCCTTGTAAAAACGCCTTGGCATAAACGGTAAGTGTAATCAGAGGCTCGAACTTCAGTTTTATTCCTTGTCCAGCAATCAGATATAAGAACACAGAGACAGACAAAAAAAAAAAAATACAGAACCAACATTCGAGCAACTCGTACAACACTTAATTGGTAGTATATATTTTGCTTATAAGCCAACATCAAACACACAAAGTAGCAAACACATAGAGTAACACGTCGCATCTCCAGCTTCCCATAAATCTATACGTGATCTTTCCAAACCCCAACATGCATACATGCATGCATATGCTCACGCTCTCACCATATGAACTGGCCGGCGTACTTCTTCGCGGCCTCCTTGCCGATAGAATTCACCAGTCCGTTCTTCTTCTTCTTGGACTGGGAGGAGTTCCAGGACTCCCAGCCGCCGCCGCCGCCCGCTGGCTTACCCGAATCGAGGAGCGCCTCCGCTGCTGCCTCTATGATGTAGTTCGTCGCCTTCTCCATCGGCGTCCCGTGCGATGCCGCCGCCGCCGGTGTTCCCCATCCGCCACCCACCGACGGTCTGCTCCAGCCGTTGGCGCTCACGCCGTACGCACCTCCGGCAGCGCCGATGTCGTAGCTCCCGTAGTCCGCCTTGTGTCGCTGGAATCCGCCCGCCGGGACGCCCAGCCCGTACTCGCTCATGGTCGCATTCTGGACGTGGTCGAGGAAATTCTTGCTTTTGGTGCGCTTCACCAACCCGTAGGAGTCCCCGCCGTAATCCCACCTCGCCTTCCCGCCGGCGCTAGAGAAGCCGTTGGCGCCGTAGCAGTCGGTGTAGTTGTGGTTGTAGTAGCGCGGAGGGCACTCGAGCACGGCTTGCATGGCTCTCCCGTCGCTGTCGACGATCACGGGCCTGCATACGTGGTCGCGCGGGACCTCGCCGATGCCGCCGTACTGCAGAGCGGAGCCGCTGCTGTTCCACGCGTCCGTGGCCTGGTACCCGTAACTGGGAGTCCCCCAGGACTGGAACCGGGCGCCGGACCTGCCCGTGCCATTCATGTACTGGTAGTCCTCCATGGATGAACTGAGCAATGGCTGTGTTTGGTGAAATGAGCTTGCCCTTCTTAAGTAAGATGCAGAAAGGAAAGCATCGCATGGAGGTCGTCTTCCTTTCCATTAGCTGCAAGGAGATGGTGGTGGATGGAATCGTATGCTTGCGTAAGAGAAGAGAGCACCACGTCCACGCATAGGACACAGTTCTTTGAACTTGGAGTGGTAACTGGACAAAGCAAGTTTTATCTTGAAGGAATCCAACTCCGTGCATGCATTTGCACGAGTAAAGTAATGAGCCTTTTCTTTGTCTTATCGACGTCTTTGGGAAAGCAACAGAACAGTGAGACAGATCCATGTCGAGAAGAACCGAATCGAAATCGATATTATTTTAAGTTTTGGAATCGAATTCATTAGAATATAAAGGCAGATTCCATGCAATAAACTATATATGCCGACATATCAAGCCATGCTCCAAAGCCGAAAGAACAACAGAGGACCTGTTACCGTGTTACTCGTTCAGGTGTATCAGGACATGGAATTCTGACTCTTCGAAGCTTGAAGAGGAGATCACTGTGCTTTGCAGAATGGCCATGGCAAAAAGTTATTTGCTTCCATCACTACACACTGTTTCTATGTTCGGTGGACATACAAAGACAGGAACTGGTAGATGCCTCAGACAGCAAAATGCTGAATCAATTCAATTCAGAAAATAATATATCAAATTATGAATCAACATATGTCGAATTCAAATTGTTTACATTATTTCTTGTACCAGACATATGATCTTCCGGCTTTATGCATGTAAAGCATAGCTTTATATAATCTTCATTTTTGGGGTTTCTAATTTATCAAAAAAATTCTGTAAGAGTATATTAAACCTGCTATCAAAGCAAACTGCTGTACATGATGTACAGAGTCTGACACCAGAATGCCCGGCAACCATATTATGAAATTAGAAACCTGTACATGATATGTAGGACCTGAATGCTGTTATCTAATTCTATGCTTTGTATGCTTGAAATAAGAATTGCACTTTACTGTCCATCCTTCAAGGTTCAAAGGTAGGGACTTCAGCTAATGAGCCTCCAGAAGCCTGGTACAGAGCCCTCTGAGCTATGCTCCTGTAAGGATCCTTCTCTCTTTTACCTTTCAAATAAGACATCATTCCTTCAATCTCAGATTTAATTTGTTTGTATACCGCATTCGCCTTTTCTCTGTCTTTCATGATGTCCTTTCCCCTTGTTTCGAATGGTTTTCCGAACAGATAGTAAAAACGGCCAGGAATTTTAGGAAGAAGTCCAGGAAGATAGAGCTTTTGGTTTGAAATTTCGCCCTCCATATCAACTCTGAAACCAATATGTAACATCTCTTGAGCAAGAACTTGTGGCACATGAAGATACATACACTGACGAAGGAAAAAAAAACATTATGATCCGCATAAACTGAATGTATACCTTAGCTTGACATCTTCATTTACTTCTTCTATCCATTCTCTCAGAAAGGGTATATTCTTTTGATCATTGTAATCAAGAACCAACTGCAAATGCAACTCACAAGTTATTGCTTAAATTATAATTAGCCGCAGTACAGCGGCAAAGAAAGGAAAACCAGAATATAACTATGAAAAAACAAGAGAAAAAAGAATAGTCCCCAAAAGCAAATACAAGGAAAATATAAGAACACTGCCTTACCATATTGAAACAGTGGTACAACAAAGGCAAAAAAGAACTAATGAAACGAAGCTGAAACATGGAATGAAAATCAGCGAAGAAACTGGAAGCAAGAGAAAGATGTAAAATTTGAATGCTTTGCACAATACATACATAAGATGCTTAAAAGTTCAGGTAGGTCAAGAAACTTAGGTTGATTGTTACCTCTGCTATATCATCCTCACCAACAACTCCAAATGGTACTATCGTGGCCCCAAAACGAGCAGCCATTCTAACAAATTCAGGCTGGTCTGGCCAAAATAATTTATATTCTTCCCCCTGCCAAGTAATTGAAAAAGGTTCTGTGAAATTTAGTATCCAAGTTTGTACATATATTGACAAATATCAAGCACCAATGAGAATAAAGTCCCTCTTACAACTACTCAGAAAATATGAGTGTGAGCTAAATACTCCTAGCAGAAGAAAAAATAATACCAAAATTCAAACATATTATCCAGTGCCACCACAATTATATTTCTCATGTCTATAACTTACAATGTTTATTAATGAAACATGCAGATTCCATCAAAAAACTTCGGCTAGCACACCGAATTACAAACCCTGAAATTTAAGATCAATCAAATGATCCCATATGATACACGAGGACAGAAAAATCATGATCATTCATATTGTTAAGTTTAAGGACTAAATTACGATCATTCAATTATCTGTCAGTCAAAAATTACATTCCAATCTACTATTTAACTCGTAAGACTGATAAATGATTGTCACTTAATCTGACGTCAAAAAAGTGTTGTTCATACTTTTATTTCCTCTTTCATGGGTGTCAGCAGCATAGAAGTTGTGCATAAATGAATTTAGTAGTTCTTGACATATATACAAAAAGAAGAGTGCATACACATGCACTGAAATTCGACAAAATGTGATTCATGAGCATCATAAGCATCAAAACTGTACATGAATAATTATAACAGTTCTCAACAATATATAAAAATAAAGAAGAGTGCATACAAATATGCTGAAATTTCACAGATATTTTCTGACTCAACAAAACTACCACAAAGAGATATACCTTGCGATGTAGAGCCTCACGAGCACCTCCAGGATACAGAAGAACAAATGATTCTCTTGAAAGAAGCTTGTACATATTAATTGGATTTACCGGTAAGGCACCAAAAATTGTCATAATATCAAACTGAGACACTTCTTGTCGTGAAGTATTAGTCTTGCTGGAGAACAAAAACGGGTGAGCCATGCCTCGAATAACAATCTTTTTCTCCTCTAGAAAAGCTTTATAGAGTGCATTGAGTTCAAATCCCATTAGCATATGATATCCCACTAGAATCACGGGACCTTTATCAGGAATTCCCGTAAGACCTCTCACAATTCTTCCATTTTGATCTGTTGATAGAATGACTGGACTTGTTGCAACATCAAACAATCTGGAATTAAAGATTGAAATGGGAGAATGAGAAATATTTTATATCATAGTAACGGTACCTACGAGAAGTAAAAAAGGCATACCTATTTTCTTGAATAAATACTTTCTCGAACTCACTTCTCGTGGGATAAAGGTAATCTGTAATGTGGTCATATTGTTTAGAAAGACGGTATGTGGCGGTGCCTTTAATGATGCTCAATAAGTTTACACCATCTTCCTGCATTATATTCCCGAGCAATTAGATTGGTAAGCAAACAATAGACTCAGATATTATTTTTTCTGCAATAAGAATTTTATTAGTTAAAGACTAGTCTACGGAAACTAATGAGTTCGATGCAAATTCTGATAATACTCAACCTGTCTAAAAAACTGTTATGTTGGAAGTTGGAAAAAACAACATGATCCACATGAACATGCATATTACAGTCAGAGTTCAACATATCAGAAGGTTTACTTTGCCATCAACTATTTGTCAGACTGATAATATGCAACTGGTGAATACTGACTCACAACAAGATGATAACATGGCTACCAGTTTAATGAAAACTTATTCGACAAGAAAAGATGACTAACCAAGAGTAAGCTGTGGCCATTGTCTTTGAAGTATCGAACTTTGCATCTCTGCAGCAAAGCATGAAATCGATCTGCTTCATCTCCGCTTGGTAGCATGTTGTCTTTGCCACTACATTGTATACAAAAGTCAGAAATCAAGTTTAAGTCAATTAAGTATTACATCTTCCGTTGAACACCATTAAATTTGTAGATCGAGGGAAAAAAAAACGAAAAAATACTCAAAAGTTCTTATAGCATCAGAATAGTTAGTGAGCAGAGAAACTTTGATTTCTCCTTGACCTGACGTGTTTACTCACTTAACCCATATCCTTCAGTAACTATTGCCTTAGTTTTTTGAGTAAAACAAACAGTATACCAATGCAAATTTCTCGTGATGAAAACAAACCTTGCAAGCATTAGAACCTCAGCTTTCACAGCATGTAGACGAGAATTCACATAAGCGGCTCCAGACTTGATGAGCTTGAGTTTCCACTGAAGAGTGTCCCTTGGTATAATATCACCCATTTCCTGCTCAATATAGCAAATCATTTACTGGAAGTGTCTAAGATGCAGATTCAAAACATAAACAAATGGATATATTATTATTTCAATTTAAAACTGGTAATTTTGCAGTTGTATCATATCTTAAACATGTACTTACAGAGAGTAAAGGCAACATAGATACGAGAGTGTTCGCCAATTCAAGTACGGGAGGATGAGGAAGATCAGTAGAGATACTTGCCATTGCCATTTTCACTGGATCACCTGCTTTCAATGAAGTGACGTTTTAAAGAAAATAAGAAATTTTGACATTCGACTGTAAATAAGAGAGGATCCAGAAAACATGAGTGTCAAACCGATTATTACTTGATAAAATCCAATAAGAGATATTAAAAATGCTACGATTATAGGAAAATTGAATTTTTTACCCATAACAAAACTAAGAAGATAGGGGACAGCGAAGTGCAGATTGCTTGGTAAAGACTCCAGAACAGGCAGAAGTGGCTGCAATTGAGACTTCCCAAATGAAGTTGCTGAATAACATGACAAGAGTACAAGTGAAACTACAGAATACTAAATGGAAGTAATCAAAGAAAATGAACAAAACTGTATGGAGGTCATCTGTTTCACAATGGTAAAACCTGGATTGACTAATATAAGCACCAAGTCGATAACAGGATTATGAATAGCAACAGCTAGTGCTAAACAACCCCCAAAGGAATCGCCCAGCAGATATATTGGTTTGCCAGGAGACATAGCGTGCTCCTTCCTCACAGAATCTTCCACAAGTCTCACCAGTCCTTCAACAAGAAACAAATCCATTCAGACAAAATACCAGAGTTCTCTCCTCTCCAAAAAGGAAAACAGAAATGACGGATTTTTTTCATTAAGCAACGAAGTCGGATCAGAAAATCGTTACGCTGGCACAATTCAGTAGATAAGCTTTATATAATCATTACTGAAAAAGGGTTGTGGTTTCACAAAAAAATCTTAATAAACTTGGATCACTGTTCTCGGGCTAAGGAATGATGTTGTATCGAAGTACTTTTGTTTACCATAAAGGATTGATGCCTATGAAAAGTTATGAAACATTTCAGGCTTCACAAAACTTTTTTTTATCAGATTTGATGGACATTTCAGATTAACCAAAAATTAAGATGGCCAAGTTTTGCTCTCTAGTGCATTGAAGATACACTTCAAGAATCCTGATAAAACAATATTTAGTGTTTTTTTTCCTTGTTTCTTTGCCATCAAGTTCAGCAGCTCATATAGAACTCATAAACAAACAATTAAGCAGCTATAGACTATATTACTATAAGAATCGACAAAAAGCCAGCTTTGTGATGGAATCTTTATGTCTATATATGAAGGATAGGGAGTGTGTAGCACATTTGTGTGTTGCACAATGTATAGCACACAAATTACCCTATTAAAATTTATTCGATGGCTCCGATAATATTTTTTTATTAATTCTAATATATATTTTTATACACAAGAGTGGTCCGATCTTAATTTTTTATTTAATATATCATATTTTTATTTTTACTTACATCTCGACCGTTGAATGAAGAAATTATAAAATAAAAATAATGATTCAACGTTTAAACGATCGGATGAAATCCAACGGCTAACATATTAAGTAGATTATTTTAAAAATAAAAAAATAAATTTTATACACATAAGTGGACAACATATTCCTTTTTTCCATATATGAAAAGAGGCCAAGAGATTAAAGAATGGGAAATTTGGTGAAACAAAAGGAAAGGTGAATCCACAGTGAAGTAAACAAGATCCAGACCTTCGAATGGTGTTCTATCATCCACCGGAATATGCAAACACCTCACTTCGAATACTCTGAATGCCAGGACAAGGATACATCAACCACATTGTCAGGAAACAATTTTAAGGAACAGAACATAACATACCATTCACAACAATCCTCAATAGTAGTAAAGGCGAAATTACAGAAACAACAAGAAAATGAAGCATATACTTACTTCCCCAGCGATTTATGATGCAAGATCAGACCCATTCCCGTGCCATCGGTACCTGCAGAGTTTATAATTTGCAAAACAAATCATCAGGATACATCTCCAAGATTCTATCTTGCATAAATCCTCTGGTTCTACACTCCAACTATAAGTTCATAGATCCGCAAAGATTCCAACTTTCCCCACCAAGCCCATTCGATGACTAAAATCTCGTAAGCATAAAGTTTGAATTTTTATTTCAGAAAAAAACTCAAACAGTGAGTTAGGAATCCATTTACCGGGCAAGAAGAGCAGCAAAGGAGCGCCCTTTAATGGCGCCCCGCACTCCACGGGGCAGAACCAACGCGGCGGTCCTCCGTCCGGCTTGTTGATCGACCTCGCCGCATCGAAGTAGTCCTTGATGCTAAGAGCCCCGAACCCGTCTTCGTACAGCACCTCCAGCCCGGCCGTCTCGGCCACCGCCACCTTCTCGCTCTTCCTCGATCGAGCAGAGTAGCCAACCTCCAGCCGCACGCGGTCCGACTCCAAGTCGGGCGCCTGCCTCACCTCGTTCCCGCTGACGGCCATCGTTCTGCAGCTTCCGGCACGCCGGAAGCCATGGGAGCGGGTGGGGGCGGCGGGAAAGGACGGGAACGGGGCAGGGGAGGCCAGAGACATCGATGGAGACGGCGGCGGTGTGGAGCGGTGTGAACCAGCAGAAGAAGAAGCAAGAAGGCGGGAGGAAAGCGTGAAGGAGTTTTAGAGTTTTGGACAAGAAGAGAAAAGAGCAAAAATGGTGGATAACGTGGAGAGTCGCATCGCCATTGGAACAGAGTGCTTTAATGCGGTGGATTTTTTTGGCTCTTTCCGGAGAAAAAAGTAATAAAATTGTAGACGTATACTTTGGTACACTTTTCAAGAAACTAAAAAATAAAAATAAAAATGTGTACACACAACATGCAAATTTAAAATTATTTTAAAATTCGAAATAATTTCGTGATTTTATATCATACCTTAGTTTTGATTGTGATAGTTAACTTAGTCTATTCACCATTAAATTAAGTTTCTTTATTTGTCTTCTAATTTAATCATCATGCATTAATTTATTCTATAAATTTAATTGTTGTAATTGTAATAAACAAATAACAACTTTGTTGCCTCTGAATTATAATTAACCCATATTTTTATCGTGAAAGGAGGCAAGGAATTAATTCGGAAATATATTGTCAAATGAGTATATCAATATATGAATAAAAATAAGGGCTATTTCTATTTATCACATCGAACTATCACCAAATTTAGATTTATCTTTAATTATAAAACTGGATAGACATAGATCTAAACTTTTCTTGATTGACCAATTTCATCCATCAATTCAATTTTTTTATTTTTTTTAAATTATTTTAATTTATTAAATTTCTATTTTAACTTTTTTTTAAAAGAACACTCTTTCTCATGTGTCTCTACTCTCTCTCTCGCTCCTCTCATATTTTTCTCTCGCATCTCTCCTCTCCTCTTTCTCTCTCTCTTCGCATGTGTGAGCAGGGGCAACTCGCTTGTGCGCCGGACGAACTTCTCTGCTCGTCTGCGCACGTAGGTGAGAGAGAGAAATATGAGAGGAGAGAGAGGCCACATAAAAGGAGAAAGAGGAGGGCAGAGATAGAGTAGAGATACGAGCGAGGGAGGAGAGAGAGAAAGGGAGGGGATCATTATTTTTTAAAAAGGGTAAAATAATAATTTAATAAATTAAAAAAATGAAAATCAGATTGATGGATGAAAATGATTAAATCGAAAAAAAATTAAACTTATATTTATCCGATTTTATAATTTAGGGGTAAATTTAAAATTTTGCGATAGTTCGAGAAGAGTAAATGAAAATAACTCTAAAGATAATATGGACGATAAATTTATTATATATTTAATTATTTCCACACATCCATTATAGTCCATGTGAATAATTATTGCTAAAACATTTTAAATTTACCTTCTATTGATAACTATTTAACAATTAAAGCTCATTTTAGTGTTGAAAAATCAAGATGTACAATGGATATTTAGAAAAAAAATTTAGGATAAGTCCTAAATATAAAATGCTCGTATTCATACAAAATTTAATATTGATTACTAAGATAAAGACTCATGAGTTTATTGCTATCAACTTTTTGGTAATATACTAATTAATATTTTGGTTTGGTATGATATTGATAAGCTCATTAAATGAAATAATGTTGCTTCCGAATTTAGAATTTATAACAAAAGTGTCCCCATTGTTTGTTTTTTTAAATGATAATGAGAATAGGATAAAAGATCTACACAAAATTTACTTATGGTAAAAAAGGTATTTTTGTTTTGATATTTATCGGATTTTGTAAAAGAAAAATAATGCAACTTTGTCACATTCATAATTTGCTGGTAAAATGCAATAACAAGTCAAAAAGATGTTTTTATTATGAAATTTGAATTTGAAATTTATTTTACAAAATAGTGTTAGCAAATAGATATGCAAAGGATTTAAAATTTGTGTGAATCAATTATTTATTAATACCGTCTGAATTTTAATTTTAATTATTGAAATTTAAATTTATTGATGGATGTTTTATATGTGGAAAGGGCAATTCCTTTTATGGATAGTTTTGACATGAATCACAATCACATATTTAAGATTTTATGATTAAGATTAGACTTTACATGGTGCTAATAAATAATTGGTTCATCCATATATTTAATCCATATATAAAAGGTTCAATATTTGTGTGAACCGATTATTTATTGCATCGTGTGAAGTCTAATTATAGCAGCTAAATTTTAAATTTATAGTTATGATTCATGATCAGAACTATCCATAAATAAATATTTTATACATAGAAGATGCAATTCTTTAAATGGATAATTTTGGTCATGAATGAGAACCATATATTAAGGGCCAATGATTAAGATTAGACTTCATATTGTGTTAATAAATAATTAGTTCGTGCGTACATTTAATCTATATATAAAGAGTTTAATAATTGTGTGAACTAATTATTTATTAATATGGTATGAAATTCAATTCTAACCATTGAAATTTAAAATATTTTATAACCTTCACTCCGTGAAAAAATAAGTCAAATTCTACGCAAGCTTTCAAATATAGACTCGGCTATTGGAATCAGGCCAGAACTCGAGCTTGATTTTAATGGATTCTGTCAAACGATAAGACGTTTGACATAACCCAAGTTAAACTTAAGGACCAAAACTTAGGATCACGTGACCCACGATCTTTTTTTTTTTTGCCGCAGCTTTTTTTTTGCTGCAACTTTTTTTCTCTCTTTTAAAGTTTTTATTTATTTTTAAATTCTCTTTTCCTATTTCATTCTCTCATTTTTTTTATTTTTTTTCTTTTCCTTTTAATTTACATTTCATCTTTATTTTTTAATTTATTTTGTTTACTTTATCATTAGCTTATAATTTTTTATCCTTTAATTTATATGTTAAATGATTAATTTATCATTAACATTTAGTTTTAAATGTTAAAATTTTAATTTTATGCTAATTATTTTTAGTGTAAAATTAACAAAATATTTTTAAATAGTATATTCTAATTTTATACTACTCAATAATATAATTCTAAAATTATTTTTATTTTAATTTTAATAAAATATTTTATATATTATATAATATGTTATGTTTAATTAACATTTGTTTGCAGTTTAAGCTTATCAAAATATTTTATATATTATATAAAAGATAAAATTTATATTATTTATAAGATTATTAGAAATAATTTTTATATTTCAAACTAACTTTAATATTTTTATTTATAATTAATTTTTTTATCTAAATAATTAATTTTAGTTTTTTGTTCTCATACGGTTCATCCAAACACTCGTGAAACTTAACATTTTCAATTTATCCAAATATTATTTGAACTAATCTATCAAATCAAATTATTCACTAAAACTCGGAGAACCTCGGGTTTCACTTGCCAAACAGGGTCATAAAGAGTTCAATATTGATTTACTCAATAGCCATCTGGCATGCAAAATATTATCACTTTATAAATTAAGATTGATTTCTTATCCTTAGAAATTTAGTGGCCTTAAACATAAAATAAACTTTCAATATCCTTTAACCAACCATAAATTTATTGCATTTATTAAAGAAAAAGCAAGTTCAAACATGTGTAGTTTCAAAACCATCTTCAATTTTTCAATAGCTCTGTATTTTCATTTTTTTTATGTGAGTGTCTGCAGTAATCCACCTTTAATTATTTTCATATATTTTGTAGCCAACAGGAGTTTTATTTTACCTGAAATGAATGACATTTAGTCTATTTTTATCTTATTATTTGAGCATTATAAAGTATGAAAGATAACTCATGTCTTGAATTCTATTCCAGCTGAAAATTTATATATTCTCCAAATTCAATAATATGCATTCATATGTTTTATCTACTGCACAGTACTATTTTGATGCAAATTTTAACTTTTTTTATGAGAATACATATAAGATTCCTTAGGATTATAGTTGAGAGATTGATACGAGTTATTGTAAAATTTTTAAAAATTATTTTATTAAATAATATTTTTATTCGACACACTTATTTATAAATTTGATATCCTTTTCTTGGTGCATTCTCTCTTTTTCTATATTCATAATTATTTTTTCATTATTAAGATCGATCAATATTCGAACAGAACGAATTTGAACTTCTTTTAGAATAGTTTTTGGCCTGAGACTTTTTCCAAATGAAGTGCATTAAAGATAAGGCCACTGAAAAGAAAGATTAGTCCATTGTGCCGATTTGAACCAACTTCGGTTCAACTTTTCTTCATATAGACCTTTGTCAACTATATTTGTGGTTGAACTTTATTACTTCCTAATGTTATGTACAAGATTATTATCTTTATTACGTAAAGAATAAGGACAAGGGACATGGTGTATGCATGTACTCAAAAAGATGTGTTGTATTTTTTAAATTTTATGTGAACATATTCTATAGAATCTACATGTGCGTACACTACATACTTCTTTTAGTCATATTATATATATAAGCTGCAGTTTCATATTACTAGAGAAATAAAACCTTTGATCATTTTGTTTGTGTTGGTGACATGTGCTATTCATAATAATCAATAAGTTGGCATAAAATAATAACAATCAAATCTGCATGTTTGGATTCAAATGTTTCTTCTCTGCAAGTTAAATACTCATATAAATTTTTAATTGTGTCATTATCATCATATTTTATAATCTTTTTCTGGACGAAATTCTGGATCTTATTGCACCAAACGGTCCAAACCTGTCAAACCTCGTTGCTGCTGGACCCAGGAAACTAGAACTGATGTTTAGAATTTTTGGACATTTTAGAAAATTAGTTACACAAAAGATTTAATTAAATTATGAAGGCATTGTAATTTAATTAAAAAAAGCAAATAGGCGTATATTTTTGGTGGAAAGCAAATCGTAATTATAATTTACATCAAAGTAAGTTTATATTGATATAATTCTATAATTATTGAACAAAAAATAAACAAGGTTAATTTGATGCGTGCAAATTTTATTATTATCTAATATTATTTTAGTATTATTTACTATTATTTAATTGAATTCTGAAAGTTGTCAAATAGTCAATCATAATATTAAGATATGTCATGGCACTTTAAAAAATATTTTATTAAGCGATGGGGTGTAATTTTAAGAACGTTATAATTATTTTTTGAAAAAATATATATTACCATTAATTGAATCCCAAAAGTTGTAGAAAACTACACATTTGACTTGGGTTTTGTAAGTACACATGGCTGCGTCAGGTTGCTGACATCGACGGCTATTTTAATTATATAACGCACATAACTCAATGTATATTTTGATTATTTTATTCAACCAAAATTTCGATATTTAAACTTTATTAACATTTAATTAATTCAATTTGACAATTGGAGCATTAAATTTTTTTCTTTTATATTGAGCCTCAACCCATATCTAATGAACCTAATCATATAAATTTTGATATGTGTATTCTTTCACTTTTAAATCAGATTAATTTAGGACGCCAATATCAACGCGTATAATTTAACAAGAGGAACACTAATTCATATCCATTTTACAAGGCAAGGTTCATGAACTTAATGTGCAGGATGATAAATAGGAAATATTGAGTACTGATAATTTTGATCTTCAATAAAAAAAAACTAAAATTTTGAGTTGCATTATTCTGATTTATGTGATGAAGTTGGAACATTGGTGGAGATATTATTAAAATTTAATAATATTTAACTGTGTGAATTATTTCAAAATAGAATAATCTTAATTGATCAATAAATGAAATTAACTAACTAATCAGGGACATATTATTACATTTCTTGTGAAGAACAAGGGAGAGAGAGAATGAGTTTCCGTCAAGTCGGATGGGAACTCCTAGCTTGCGTCTGTGTCCTTATATAGGCGCATGCTCGTAGCACTCCGCCCCCGTCACCTGCGGTCGTTACGCGTCGATGGTGTGATCACGTAATATCATTTGATGACTGTAACTATCATCTCCATAATGAGGATTCCAACGGTCATCTCCATAATGAGGATTCCAACGGTCATCTCCATAATGACAATAATGACCATAATGGTTACATAATTATAACATCTCTCACTTGACTGTCATGGTCATAGCACTCCCAGTATCCGTGCAGAGTGTAACAGGAGATCATATCCTCATGTCATGAAGTTCCATTATTCATGAATACTTCAGACTCAAATATTTCTGAGTCTCATCAAGCACACATGCTTGATGACGGCTGCAATTTTCTTTATGAGAAAATCAATCAACATATCACTAGTAGGCACATAAGTCAATGTCACTTCCTTCTTATCCACTATATCTTAAATATAATGATACTCAATCTCAATGTGTTTTCCTTTTGAACTATTGACTCACTATGCATCAAGTTTATCGCAGCTTGATTATCACAATACATCGGTAGTGGTCCTTTGACCAGATGGAGCCCTAGTTCTAAAAGAAAATGCCTGAGCCATATATCATGAGTGACTGCTATACTACAAGCAATATACTCAGCCTCATGTGTGTGTCTCGTCACACATCTTTGTTTCTTACTACCCCAAGAAACGACTGCACCACCCAAAAGGAACAAGTGACCTGATGTAGACTTACGATCGTCTATGTCACCGCCGAAGTCTGCATCCGAATACCCTACTGCCTCGAGTGTATCAGCCTGGTATGTCAATCTCAATTGTACCATGCCCTTCAGATATCGCAATATCCTCTTAATGACTTTTCAATGAGTCTTTTCAGGATTACTTTGAAATCTGCTAACCAAGCTTATCGCGTAAGCCAAATTGGGTCTCGTACAAAGCATCACATATATTAGACTGCCCATCGCTTCTGCATAAAGCTCATCCAAAGGTTCTTGCCTTCATTGGAACACTGACTTTTGCTTAGCATCTTCCCAACCACAAGCGATGTCATTGCGGGACTACTATTGTGCATCACGAACCTTCTCAGTACCTTATTATTATATTGTTTATGACTTAAACTCAAGCTCCTTGAGTTTCTACTGTCATGACTGATTTGAATGTCCATTATATAGGAGATCTCACTCATGTCTGTCATTGCAAATCGTTTGCTCAATATATCCTTGATCTCATTGAGCAACTCTTCATCATTCTCGGGCAAGCAGTATGTCATCTACATATAGTGAGAATATCACAAAAACTTGCTCCCACTCTTCTTGATGTAGATACGATGATCCAATTTGTTCATCCTGAAACCAAATTGGACTATCGTCTCAAGTACCATTGTTTAGACGATCATTTTAAGCCATATAACAATTTTCGGAGTTTATGCACTCTATTCTCTTGACCTTTCACCTGAAACCCTTCAAGTTTCCGCATATATATGTCTTCTGACATGTCATGATTCAAGAACACTATCTTGACATCCATTTGGAATAACTCCAAATTCATATATGTCAATGTTGCTAAGATCGTCCAAACTGACGCAAAATTAGCCACTAGATAATAGGTCTCCTGAAAATCTATCCCAACTTGCTGAATATAATCTTCAGCCACCAATCTCGTTATGTACCTTTCAAGAGAATAGTCAGCTCGGTACTTTCTCTTGAATACCCATTTATATCCAATGGATTGTCTTCCGTCTGGAAGTTCACATTATGCCCATACTCCATTGTTGTGAATCGAGTCAAATTCAACTTTCATGATGACCGTCCATGACTCCAATTCACTGGAAGCTATCACTTCTTTTAGGGTGATAGAATTTGTACTATCCTCTATCTCAATATCAATGGAGTAACATAATGCACTTGTACAATACATAATCATCCAAATGCGCGAGTGTTATCCATGGGCGCTTGGTGTCGATTATACTCGTGGAACTACCATGTTCCAACTTCATCCAAGGGTATGTCGTTCGGAGGTGAAGCATCAACTCCCACTGCTGGTTAATACAATGGATCACCTGAGTTGTCTCCATCATCTCCTAGAATTGTGAGAGGATCATCATCCTCACTTACCTTCTCCTTTTTATTCTCAACAAAAGGTAGTATCACGACTCTTTATGATGTCTTTCTCTTGATGAAAAATTTGTACCCTTTGGATTGTTCACTGTATCCATTCAAGCTGCATGTTTCTATCCTCAAGTCTAGTTTGTCCCTGAGCTGACTAAACTGACTAAGGTTCTCAAGTCCAGCTTGTCCCTGAGCTGACTAGGAATTAATACGTGCACTTTATATCTTCACTTTCAGAGATGACCTATCTCGGGCTTTCTGCCATTCCAAACTCATATGGCATTGATTTTGCAGACTTAGTGGAAAATGTTCTGTATGTAACTCGCGGTCATCAAAGCTTTACCCCAAATGTGCTTTGGCATACTCGAGTGGGACAACATACATCTCACTGCATTCATTAGGGTTCATTCTTTTTCTCTGCCACACATCTTGATGTGGCGTGACCTGCATCATAGTCTACCTACGGATGCCAATCATACTTTTAATTTTTAAAAAATATATAATGAAAAATAAACTTTAAAATATTCAAAAATATTGTATGATAATCATACTTTTAATTTTTAAAAAATAATTATACAAAAATACAAAAATGTATCTGAAAAAAGTAAGTTTTAAAGGATAAATGAAAAAACAAATTTGTCTAACTCAATAATTGTATATTTCAAAACATATTTTTTTTTAAAAATATATAATAAAATTTGTAAATTATAAATAATATATCCGAGAATAAAGTATTTTTGAATAGCATATCTCCAAAAATAACATTTGTAAGGAAAAAAATACCGAATAAATAAAAATAAGATTTATGTACTGTCCAATTTGTTTTTTTTTGAAAAGTAGTATTCATAAATTTAAATTTTCGTCTGTAATATCTTCAAAGAAAATCGGCGTATAAAACTTTTGAAATAAAATTATCTTCAACATTAAGATTATATATATATATATATATATATATATATATTTATATTTCAATGATTATACTATAATAGGAATGCAAATAAGAATTGAACTTAAAATTATAAATTTTGGTTTCCGAAAGATAATCAAAGATAATTTCTAAGTAATATTTATAAGGTCTTAATCAATAATTATCCAAAAATACCAATAATAATTAATCAATGGTAACAATTAATAATGCAACTAATTACGAGTTTAAACGACATGAATTACACTAGATGATGAAAGATAGTTGCCTAAGAATACTTCTAATTATGTGGTAATTAAAGTAAATATTTAATTTCCTAATCATGTAAGACCGTAAGTTACCAAAAAAAATGTGGTGCACGTATATACATCTAAAACAATAAAGCAAGGTGCAACGTATCAATCGTCGAAATTATGGCAATGACGTTTTTATTTTTTTTAATGAATGCCTATAATTTATGTTGTTAATAGCAGTAGCAAGATAATAGGAGAGAAAATTAAACATGAGATAATTGCTTATAAAAGTACGTTAAAATGCACAACAAGCATCCATAAAATGACAAAGGGAAATTTGTTGCCATTTTTTTATGCAATATTCTAATAGAAAATTGCTTGATCTCCTAATTTCGGTTTCTCTTTTAAGAAGGAAATAAAAATAATTATGATGAGGTCGTAACTGATTAATTAGCAACTTTCTAAACAGATGGCGCAGTAATTGATAATAGTAATATGATAGTTCAAATGCAATTAAAACTCATAGCAGAATACTACTAGCAACTAACCAAAACTTATGGCAATAGTATTTAACGGCAATAAGGAAATTATGGCAATGAACTAATAAGGAAACTATGACAATGAATTAGCAATAAGTTATTAACGGAACTGGCACTAGTATTTTGACAACAATAAAAAATTATGACTAATAAAGTTAGAAGCAATCAGCTATAACCAAAACTTTGTGGAAAGTATTTCAACAATTGATATAATTACTTAATAGTAATTCTCGCAATTAGTTCCGCAATTAATTATAATATGAATAAAAACATTTCAATAGGTTGTCAAAAATTTACGTAACTATATATCATAACATTGGATAATAACAATTCCTTAATCCAAATAATAATCAATTTAATAAACTTATGCCAGAATATTAAACGACAAAAAAAATATCAATTACGGCGAGGCAATGTTATGTTAGATATGTGGTCACAATTAAACTAATGGTTGATCTACGATTGAGATTTATTACTAAAGTATGTCATCTACCATGGAAAGAAATGGGTACCGTTCACTGTGCGTGAAGGGAAACGTCGTCGCGTATGAGTGCTCCTTGAGGAAGGTCTGTTCATCTCCTTTCCGTCGTCTGTAGAGAGATCAATGATGTGCCTCGCGCCCTCCGCTTCTCCTTCCTCCGTCACGCGACCATGGCCCGACTCCTCGCCCTCCAGCGCCTCCTTGATCTCGTTCATCATTGTTGATGAGTCCCTTGATTAAGTGGAGAAGTGACTGAGATCTGGCCGTGCTGGGAGGCAGGTGCCGTAGCGAAGGCCGAGGCGCTTAGGTGGGACATCACGCAGCTCCGACGAAGGAGAGAATCAAGATTGGGATCCCGCCGCCGAAGAGGTGATCCACTCATCAATGGACCCGGTCGGCGACGAAGGGGATCATTTTCGCTAGAGATGGAAATTTGTGCGTGCTCGTGTCGTGTTCGTGCCAGTCAAGTCGTGTTTGACCGTGTTCGCGCTCGTGCTCGTGCCGTGCTAAAAAATTCGTGTCGTGTCGTGCTAAAATTAGCATCCGAGTGGCCCGGCCCACTCCGAATTCGTTCGTGCCGATCGTGCCGTGCCGTACTATATCGGGTCGGACCGGGCCACTATTATTTTATTTTGTTTTTTGAATTTTTAATTATGTTTTAAAAAGTTTCAATTTTATATATAATAAAGTTTATACTTTATATCATATAATATATTATTTAATATAATCGTATTGTAAATAGATAAATTAGCAACTAAATAATAGCATATAATATTATTATATTAATAAATTTAATATATATTATATAAGAAGATGCATTAATATTTATTATATAGGTTAAATCTAAAATTATATTGGAGGAGGGATTTGAACCCGGGTTAAAAATATAAGTGTGCATCTTCTCTACCAAAAGTTATTTTGGATAGTATGTGTCTATATTAAAACTTATATATATATATATTAATCGTGTCCGACCGAGACGGGTCCGAACATGGAGAAAAGAGTTGCTCGTCGCACTCGGCCTCGCAACAATTGCCCTTCGTCACGCGATGATAAGAAGGACGCCTTCTCGGCCAAGGAGTGCAGCGATGCGATCCGATCGGCACACCGGAGAAGCAACGTTTCGACGGATCGGATTGGGAACTACACAAATCTGAACGATCAATGAGGTGGTATGTAGGTGTTCCGTGCTCTGATACCAATTGAAGAAGAACGAGAGAGAGAATGGGTTTCCGTCAAGTCGGATGGGGGCTCCTAGCTTGGGTCCATGTCCTTATATAGCCGCATGCTCGTAGGACTCCGCCCTCCGTCACCTGCGATCGTTACGAGTCGATGACGTGATCGCGTAATATTATTTGATGACTGTAACTGTCATCTCCATAATGAAGATCCCAACGGTCATCTCCATGATGATAATAATGATCATAATCGTCACATAATTATAACATCTTGGTGAAACAAATAAATCGATTTTTAATTTAGTCATAGAACACGAATCTGACAGACGAGAAAAAGAAGCGTGTACCAGACATTAATATATTCAATATTTAAACATATCATCTCCAGCTGAATTAATTAAGACTTAATAACTTTTGCTATCAAAACTAATAAAAATATGTGCCTAATAATTTGTTGTGCATATTCGAGTAGAGTACTCACTGCTAGAGTTGTGGGGTATTTATATTTTTATATATGGTACTTTATAAATATAAAAGTATATATTCGAGTAGGATCAAGAGAGAGAAACTTAAAAAACAAAAAGAAAAAGAAATCGGCAACGTCAATATGTTTCAAGTCCGTTGGGCTGACGCATTATGGGTCAAATTTTAGGCTTCATCATGGGTTGCCTTAAGCCGGCTCAATCCGGGGCCTTTCTTTTTTTTATAAAGTTTTTTTTATGGAATGTGCATAAAAAGTAGGATATAATATGATTCTTTTTGGACTACTTTTAAATAATGTTAATATGTAGTATATTAACCAAGTTAAACGCTATTTAAAGTTGTAATACATATATTAATGTAAATTATTTATATTTTTTTAGTTATTTTATATTTATTGTTTAATTCAAACGTTGTATTTTGCTAAACACTTTTATTAAATTTAATAATTAATTCATTATCACTAATCACTAATTTTTAATCATTATTCGCTATTAATCGTTAGTGCATGTCAAACAAAGTTTATATCTTCTATCTAATAAATCGTTGGATGTTATATATATGATTAAAAATAAATAGTTTATTTTAATATTCATATTTTTTACTTATTTTTTCAACAACAAATATGTTTCACAAGATATGAGACACGATTTCTGTAGAGAACATTTATCATTTTTTATTATTGTTCTAATTAAATTTATATTATTTTTCCAATAAATTATTTTTTTTCTTAGAATCACACAGATAATATTGTGGCTTGAAAAGAAACCATACAATCGGATCCACATTGACTCGCAAGTATATACAAAAAGTAAGTAAACATTAATCAAATTTGGTTGGCACACCTGGTTAACAGAGGTGTATCCCGGGTAGAGAGACGAGTGAGCTAGTAGCCTCGAGTTCGAGCTCCGAAGTTGTCAAATTTGGCCAGAGAAATATTATTTCTGCTCTTTCACCTCGACTTCGAATTAGTCGGGTGCTAGTAGCCCTGGACACCGGAGGCCCCTCGGGGTACCAAAAAAAAGTAAGTAAGCACTATTTATCATTGTCTTGATTATTTAAATTTTAACTTTGATAGTGTGAGTTTGGGAACTATTCATAATTCTGAGCAGAATAATTTGCATGCACGAATATATTCATCTTTAAAATTAAAATTTTTGAATAAGTTTGATGGCCGTACTGCACATTCCTTGCCATTTAAGTTTTAGTAGTTCAAGTTCTGGTGGCATGGAATGCATGCATCCTTGCTTAATTAAATCGTCTTGAAACTGTAGGAAAAAAGTTGTAAAGAAAAAACACGTACCATATCGAGAAAACCACTAAAAATATTCACCTACTAAGAGGCATAATAGGGTCCCGAGTTTAATTTTTTTGAACACATAATTTTTTTTTAAAAAAAATCACCTATCATAACCAAATACACAATCAAAGTGACACCAAATTGGTTAGAACTATAACAAGTTACTTTTTAACATCGTATTAGATGAATGATAACGTCGGTTTCTGAATACTGAAATGGCAATAGAAAAAAAAATGTAAACAAAATATCGGTGAATTATAAGATAAGATCATGACTACATACAAACAAACAACCTCCTCACTCTCAATGAAAATTAAATTAATCAAATATTAATAATTATAAATATTAAAAAATCTTGTTATAAATATAAAAAAGAACGTTCTTTCTAATAGTAATGTATTTAATTTAATATAATATCAAAGTTTTGAGAAATTTTGAGTTCAAATTTTAACGAAGCTCTTATTAAAATTAATTTCGTCTCTTAATAGTTTAGATTAGATTAAGTTATCGGTAACTCACACTTGAGTGAAAGTGCAATAGTTAAATATAAAATATATTTATTTCTAATTTCTTACTTTTTTAAGGACTATTAATTTTATCTAATTTAATATGATATTGAAATTGGGCCGAATTTTTTTTTGTTAAGATCAAAGTTAAAAATCATATAAGAAAAAGTAGTATTATGAATAAATATAAAGATGCATGATTTATCTACTGATAGTTCATTTAATTTGGAGTAAAGTCTAGAGATTCTGAACTAAATCAAAATTGTAAGTAACATATACAAGAAGAGAATGTTAAAATATAGAGATATAAAATTAAGTTCGATTGACACATATGATTAATCGATTTGTGTTTCTGATTAAGGGATCGTGAGTTAGTAACTCACATTTTGAACTTCAAAGTCATCAAATTAATAAAAAAATATTATTTTTATTTTTTATTTCGATTTCGGATTAGTTAGATATTAATAGTCTTGGACATCGAAAACTTCAATTGAGTATAAAAATATTATATAGAGATATTATCTTTTTATTCATTTAAATCTCAAGATAATTAATAGTAATTTTAATTTCACATGAAAAAAATTTCCGTAGAAATATGTATATTTTCCGTAGAAATATGTATGCAATCCTATGATTTTCAATTGTCAATCAATGGCCCTGTTGTGGACCTATTTCATAAGTAACACGTTTGTATCCTTTTCGTCGTTAATTTTGTGTGCTGTACGTTATCTTATTATAATTTTCCAAGATATGTGATAGTTACATACAATGGATCGATCATAATTAATAAGCAATCCACAAGCGAATAAATTTGGTCTTTCGTTATTTTTTTCTTCTCAACTTATCTTTTGTATAGCTCAAGTAATTTTGCAGAATACTTATCCAACCTTTTCTATTTCTTTTTAGCTAAATGATCATTCAACTTTTAAAATATTTCAAGCAAAATCACACAGATTTAATCGATTAAGATTTAAATAAATATTCTTATGTCACCATCATAATACTTATTATTAAAAAAATATCTCCTCCTTATCACCAATAAATAATAAAATAATAGGATTTAAATAAGATCATAAAATATTGAAAAATAAAAAAGGATGATAGCTAGTAGCTACTATTCCGAAGGAGAGAGAGTGCAGGAGGAGACGGCAATGCAGCCCCCTCATCGCCAAAAAATGGTGTGGGATCCATAATTTTATCACAACTAATAAATAGAAAATAATAAGCATGACCCCAACTTATATATTTTTTTTGCAACTAGATAAAAATTTCTGAATATTTGTATTTTATAAATATTCATTATTAAATTATATTTGAAGCTTGAATCTTTTGAATATAAAAATAACCTATCAATAATCTTATCATCAAATATTATACTAATTATTATTTGTAGGATCTAGATAGCATCAAGAGAGGGGG
>LTAE01007071.1:0-10915 GCA_001647135.1 Pontederia paniculata
AACAAGTTCATTAGTACAGGCTGAGTTCACTTACAAATTTGTGATCATTCAAAACATTCTTGGGATCCTAGATTCAACAAAAGTTTCACTTTCAAAATTTTACTTGCATATATCCAAAAATTAAGAACATAAATATAAAATTGCAACTTCACTTGCTCAATTTATATGTTTCACTTTCCTCGATTCAAACATTGTGCAACTTTTCTTAAAGTCGTTGTCAGTTGTATAAAAAGATGATTGTTTAATGATGTGGGAAAAAGAAAAATTCTCTAACTGTGCAAAAAGCACATAAATGACTGTCAGCAACAGCCAATTTTAAAAGAAAGCAGCCATAGAAATTTTCACCAAACACAAATATAAAAGAAAGCAAGTTCAGCTTTTGTCAAAGTAGTAATTTCGCAACACTACCAAACGCACCCAAACTATTTGTTGGTGGAAACGAGCGATATCACCCCATTCAAATACTTACAATTCATTTAAACTTAGAGATAACTTTTTCATTGATAATTTTGTATTAAACTATTTGAATTCATCACATTGATTTATTCACTTATTTTAGTTTAAAGATAATATGAATTGCTTTGCACGTGAAGTGATAATTTAGATTGTTACTTGAGTGATCATTTATTTTTTTTTCACGTTTCTTTTAAAATATTATTCGAACAAATGATAAGAATAGCTAAATAAATAATAATATAATATTTTATTATTTTTATCATTATCATTAAATTAATCATTATTATTATTTCTTATTTAATATAATTAATTAATAATAGTATATATTCATATATTATAAATAATAAATAATTTAATACTTATTTTAATATAATAATAATAATAATAATAATAATAATTTATTATTATCATTTTTAGTTGGAGAGGAGAGAGAAGAGTAGAAAGTACGAGAAGAATAGAGAGAGAGAAAGAAGAAAGAAAAGAAAGGTACACTTTTTAAATAATATGATAATATAATAATTTAATAAATTAAAATAATGTTAAAAAAATAAAAATTAAATTGTTGGATAAAATTTTAAATTTACTTTTGTCTAATTTTATAATTTAGAGATAAATCTAAAATCTTGCGATAGTCTAAAAGAAAAAAAATGAAAATAGCCCTAAAGATAACTATACTCAAGTGAACCTTTTTTGAAGCTATTTGTTCTCACTTTGTTTCATTCAATTATTAGCAGATCTGCTACGTATGCCACTCACTCACTGTACACATTGTTTTATCAAAGTACCGCAACTTTCTCACAAAATCATCCTTTGAAAGAAAGATAAACAACAGCATGCCAGATAATCTTGGATCAAGTTATTACTTGAACAAGTATTAGGTCAATGAGCCAATACATAACAGCATACCAAATTAGTTTCCTACAACTTAACCTTCTGTTCAAACAGCATTGATCAGCACACGTTCTCCAGTACATCAGGCAGACTTGATCTTGGGTAACACTGCTTCTGTCCTCTTTGCAGCTAACTTGAGTACCATATTTAAGTGCATTGTAGTGAAGCAAAGCTTGTAATAGCCCAGTAATGACCTCAAAACATATACTGTACTGGAGCTGCCGAGGGGATTGTGCTTACAAGAAGTTCCTTTGCATAGCTCCAGATGAGAAGCGCGTAGATAATCCTTGTGCCATATTCTCTGGATCGAGGTTAACATTCTTCCGCCCAGCTGTCAAATCTTTCTCACGGTCCCAGGGTTTCCAAGGGTGTGAACCCTCCCATTCTTCTTTCTCTTTCTGCTTAGATTTCTTCTTTGGATGAGATGACTCCTCTTTGTGCTTTTGCAACAGAGATACGGAACGTTTGGATTTGTTATATTTGTCAACCAACTCTGCATCTTTGGTCATACGTTTTCTTTCATTATCCATGTCTCCAAGAGCTTTAGTTTTATTATAGGCCTCTAAATAACTGCAGAAAGGATGATGCATAATGAAGTATGAAGAGGTCATTAGCATCGAACACATTATTCAATAAACAAGTATCAGCAGGAATGGGTGTTGACATAGCACAAAGTTTTGTATCATGATGATTAGTCACAGCCTTAAATGACTCAAAGCAATAGTATCATTCATGTGGCGAACATATTTTGATGCATTTACTATCAAGGTCCATGTTATGCCAACACGACAGCCACTCGTGGAAATGCCAATCGAGACCAGTAAATGATGCTCACAATATTCTTGTAACAAAAACATGCTGCAAATACTCTTCCTAAAGAGAGAAGGATTGTTGCAAATATAAACATGTATATTTCGAAGTACACATGGATGATCTACTTGAGAGCAATAATTATCATGTTTCATGAAGTAATACTTGATGATACACTGTGAAACAATAAAATAAGAACGAGAACAATAAAACAAAGTCAGACCCGGAAACTAGCTAACTATCAAATATGAAAAATGGCAGGTGAAGCAAAAATCATGATCTGGCATTAGGAAGGCATCAAATCTCATTATTCTTAGCTTTTGAGAACTTGAAATGAAAAAAAGACAGCAAATTATTACTGGAGGACTTGCAGTGTAGCTCAGATCAGGATCTTATGCAAAAGAAGCAATTTATATAGCAGTCATTATCAATGATTAATCTAGCAGAAAACTGTGAAGTCTTACTTTTGCTTAGCTTTTTCGGCTTTGTCCAAAGGATTGTCAGTCCAAGCACTGGTATCACCTCTTCCAGTTTTTGTAGTCCTACTAAATGAAGTTGATTGCGTAGTCATTCCTGGCTGAAAAGATGACAAATTTTGGAATATGTATAGATGGCCACAATACAGAAACCAAGAATTCATTAGGTACCTTCCGTTCAGGAGGCAATGTCGTCATCCATTCGTCTCTCTTTGGTGCTTCTTGAGGAACAGCCAAAAGTTCATCATCACCCTCCATGGATATTCCTGCAGATACGCATCTCGTTAACCATTCCAAATAAGGAAATGAAGACAAATTTTCTAATTCTGAATAGTTGTAAACTTAATGTAGCCCATTCAATCCATAACAGAATGTTGTCAAGATAAGACCACAGCAGTACTAATTCCTAATAAGTAAATGCACCCATATAAAAATTTTGTTATGGAAACCCAAAGGAACGATAAAAAAATTTAGCTAGCCCCAGATATGGCAATCTACCATGGCATCAAATATTTCAAAATACACCCTTCAAATAACTTTGAAAACAGATGAGTACAAGCTATACTAGCAAGCTCATGCTTACACTGGATTTTTTTACTGGGAAAAGAATAAAAGAAAATCTAACCTTGCAATTTTCTCCACTGTGCTGCTTCACGAAGAGATCGCAATTCAGCCTATAAAATGTAGTTATCTAAGCAAACGAAAAGGAGAATACAATTTGCAAAGTATTAAAGGGATATATATATATATATATATATATATATATACACATATATATAAAAAGAGAGACATCAAGACACTTTAAAAAAAAACTTCAAGAATAAAATGGTCAAAGTAAACCAAAAACGAAAGATACTACCTAAACAGACACTTAGGTAAATCATTAGAAAAGAAACATCTAATGCATATTTCTCATGAGGTTTGGAAGTCAACTTAGCAGTTTCGCTAAGTAGGCTCCTTAACAATGATGCAGACCATTGAATTTGATTTTGATGGTCTGTTATCAAATCTGAAATTTAAATTATTTTATTTTAAGATTTGATTGCAAACCGTCGGAGTTCGGTCTACATCATTGTTAAGGAGCCTACTTAGCAAAACTACTAACTAGGCTCCCTTTTCTCGTTTTATCATAAGGCAAATCCAAAGAAGAAATACCTTCATTGCTTCCTCTTCCTCTTTAATTTTGATTTTCTCATCAAGGGCTTTCCTCTGCAACATAAGTGACAGATTACCAATATGTCATTCAAATTAGACAAAAGAAAATTTTACTAATGTCTAGAGGCTAATAGATGCACATATTAACGTAAAACTTTTGTTTTGTTTTGTACATATTATACAGTATTAAATGAATTTATATCCTACAAATGGAAAAGGAGAGAATCACAATCAAGAGTTCACCAATAAGAGCATTAATGCAATATAACAAGAACAGATATAAGACAGCTGGAATTAACAATAATGTTTTCAGTTTCTCATGTATACAGTATTAATTTTCCGTATTAAGATATATGAGACTGAGACTTATATATATAAAGATGTGTGAGTATATATACAGGAACTTTCAGATTTTTTAGATGCTTTCATTTGCAAACCTGAGAACATACAAGATAATCTTGAGAGACAGTAATTAGGAAGTTTTGAATTATCAACCACTGAAGGTTGGTTATGTTCCAAAAGAAAAAGATAGAAAGAAGAAGGAACTCTCCATGTAACAGTCTAATGTATTCCCTATGAAAGAAACAAGTCTAATGTAACCAAATGATAGCATTAATTTTGTTAATGTCACAAATGGAATTCTAACATGAAAGTTTAACGAATGAAATGGTATACGATCTCATAATCGCAGATCATATGAATTTACCTTTCTCTTTAGTTATAGATGCAACCACTCATAGTGTCCATAAATGTATTCAGTTTCAGGAACATCTATTCTTGGGAAATTACAAGTGAAATGAATAAAGAAACTAATATGTATTATCAGAACATTTGAGAAAGGATCATCCACCCTCCTCCCGATCTCATCAAAGCTAGCAGAAATTCGTAAGTTGCAATAAGCATAAGCATTTGCTCCAAATGTTATTCCCTCCGGAAATCGGAGTAGTCGTGCTGATAGATGATTCAAAAGAGTACGGGAGAGGTGAGCATGCCGACTACTGCACCAGAAGAAAAAGGATGATTCCACATTACAATGAAGACATACCTTATCAGGATCCTGCAAATCTTTAAAAGCCTGGTTCAGTTTCACGAATGCCTGATGTGCCTGTGGATGAGAGCACTTGTCTGGATGTACCATTAGAGAGAGTTTCCAATACCTACAATAAAAGTAATAGAAGCTCCAGTCGAAATTATTACCTTCACAAAAAACAATATACATTATATTTACTGACAAAATACATATATGAATTGTATAAAGATAACATGTCCAATACAATCATATAGGCTTTCTTCCTAGGCTACAGCCACATTCACACACGAATTACAGTGTGCAAGGATTGTTCACCTTTTCTTGAAGTTGTCAGATGACATTTTCCAATTTACTCCTAGTACATCATATGGTTTATCAACATCAGCTTCAATGATTCGAGCAACCTGAACGACACAAAGTAATGGTAGTGATCATCAATAACCCATTTAAGAGTGAACTAGAAATGATGATATCCCCATGTAATGAGATAATACTTTTTTAGTTTCACGTATAAGTTAATACCAGCCAATATTTCGCAAAAGAAAGACTAGCCAATATCACTAATAACAAACTTGGCACACATACCCCCTTCCAGAAAATGTTCTGGCAGACATAATAATGCATCGTGGATTCTTTGCTCATTTTGAACCAAACTAGAACTCAAAGGTCACTTTCACATCCTCAGCAACAATAGGTACCAATAAGTAACAGTTTAATGATTACCAAGTAAATTTGAAAAGTTTCCTCTGTTCTTATTTGTAATGATAAGTTAAAAGTTTTTATTAATCTTATTAGATGTATCTCTAATATCTTTAAGAATATAAAAAGAAAAAAACAATTTAAGAGAAAAAAATCTCAAATGACATCAAGCTAATGCATTTCTAAAATTTCAGGTAATTCCTTATTAACAGTAATCGTCATCCCTACACTTTTGGTGACCCTAATCAAACAGAAGAAACATACTCTGGAAAATACTTTTTCCGAAGTTGTATACAACAAAATAAATGCAGCCTTATATGCAGATCACACATCACAATGACTGTTGATTTCTAATTCTTCAGGATGAAATCCTAATCTATTATTTAACTGAGACAAGATTTTATCAAGATTTATATGTTCTAGTTTTCCCCTTAGCTTTAACAGATCTGGATGAGTTGACCTATTATCAACCTTTTCCCTTAAAAAAATACAATATAATTTTCATGTGTCTCTTAATTTCTAAGTATGTGAATAGGAGTATGAATTCTAGACAAACCCTATCATCTGCTAGTAAAGAAAGAGTTAAAGGGAATGGTTCTGGTAATTCTCATGTGAAGATGAGGCTAGAATGAAAAACTTTTTTGTTGAGCAAAGAACGAAAACATTTAGAAAAGTCCTAACAGGAAACTCTTCAAGAAAATATGACTAATAGAAGAACTTAAGAAATTCAATATATTCTTTTTCTGTTGGGGACATTGCAGATAACTTTTTGTCGGTATACTGCAGAATGAAATAATTTAGGAAGTAATTTGTACCTCCTCAAATCGCTCTGCGTCATTAGCAGATTCAACTTCAGTCACCATAGCAGGAGGAGGAGGCCCTATAAGCAAATCATTGTCGATTTCTAGGTCAGCTTCCCTGCATATTTAAGTATATCAGCTGAACTTCACAAAGAAGATTTACTCGGTCAACAGAAGAAAAAATAAAGGACTTCAAGTTTGCAATATGGATAATATACATAGGGTAACAAAACCGCCACTGGATTTCAGAAGTCAACTAAGAAAGGCCCTATATTCTGTCAAATAATCTAAAAGAAAACAAGATTCTGGTCAGTATAGTATAAGTAGTTGAAAGATAAATCAAAAACATGTACCTAAGCAGATTCTCGGCCTCCATCAGTTCAGCAGCTGCAGCAAGCAACTCACGGGACGGCATCTCAGGTCCAATCAACCTACAGGAAGGACTACTTATGATCTCTGTTTATAATAGAATTACAAATACTTTCTTTAAGTGCATTTTGATAGTTGCTAAAGTACAAAATTACAATGAAAGCCAATAGAGAAATAGAAACTAAACTTAGCAACAATAACAAGCAAAAAAGTAGTTAAAAAAGTTTGAAGGCAGGAAAAAGGAAAGCTAAAGTTGCCAAACTTTGACGATGAAAATAAATACATCTAAAGTTGCAAAAAACATCAATAAGGTACTGGTGTCAATAAAAAAAATGAACCACAGAGGGTACCAAATATTCAATTATCACCTTCGTTTACTAGGATTTGATCCTTCATTGCCTCCATGTGCTTCTGAATTTTTTACTTTATACTCATGTTCAGCTGATGAAGGTTGTTGTCCATCAATTGATTCAGAAACAGGATTAACACTGTCTCTAGCTTTCAAATGAGAGCTTATTGTCTCGCCAATGATCTCTAGGGTAGGCTTTCCCATTGACGGCAACAAATAAACTCCATCTTCACTCCTTGTGAGCTTTAATGAACTAAAGAGCTTCTTTAAAAGTTTCACAAGAATCTTATTGTTAACTCCCTTCACATCAACACCCTGACCATTGTCAATCATCTGAAGAAGCTGCAATAGAGGAATACATAATTATTTTGTGATAATCTAGAAGGCTTACGTAAGAGCCATATTGCTTAATAACTGGAACCCATAACAACCAATTTGTTGGATTGATTGCATAATCATTCAAATTGAAAGAAACTACTCTACTTTCATTACTTCAGGAAAAAAATCAGGATAATTGTGATTCCTATACCATACCTCCATTTAAATGGATACTTTATACAATAAGGTACATTGCTATGATATTCAAATATGTTTTGGATGATGTTTTTGGCAGTCACTTAGTCCATCTATCTACAGCATAATCGTACTATTTTTTTTGGGGGGATGTTACGTCGAACAATACTCTACCTCTCTTTTTTATTTGAGAGTGAGGGCTTGGGTAGCATCTTTTCGTGGGTATCCACATGGACCACACCTAATGGTGATCTTTTATACTTTTGTTGGTTTTGGCATGCACACTTCTACAATTCATGGGTCAAATCATCTTAGTAGTAATCCTTTCTTCCCTAGAAAGATGATATGCACATTTGTGATAAACTGATCATTTAGAGAAATTCCACATGGGAAAAGGCAATGTGAAGGAATGAAATATAAATAGTTAGCCTAGAACAAGGGTTCTCTAAAATTGGCCATTTAGGTAAAAGAACTGGCACAATAACTACGAACCATTTTGTTAATAAAAACATGACAAAAGATAATCTTTTTTTATTTTGAGAAAGGCGACAAATGAAACCCAAACATAATCTTTTGGTTAATACTGGCTCTCCTACACCTCATATCCAAGAGTGAAGGGCAATAGTAGTGTGTGCAATATCAGTCTTATGTGTCATTTTTTGGGATCAACTTTTCTAATGTGTTGGACATTTCTTTTTCAATTTTCAGCCTCTATTTCTTATCCTGAACGAAAATAGTACTACTTTTGATAACATTTTGAATCAGACACAAAACCAACATGAAGAAAAGTTTATCAATTTAGTTTGGATCAGTTTTGAGGGCATCATCAGAGATATACACCATTTTCTTTGCTTTCCAGTCCGTTCTATCAGATAAGAGGGTTGAAGAACTGATTCTACTTCTGAAGAGACTATAATAGTTCTCTCTGGATCATTAACAGTGGGATGGCTGGCGATGGAATTCAGGACAGTGTAGTGTCCGGAGGGTATATAATTTGTTGGAACTTGAATATGATGCAGTGGAGGAGGAATTGAAAGTGGATTGTCGGGTGCTCTGGAGGCTTCGGATTCCCTTGAGGATCAAAGAGTTTGCATGGCTTCTCCGAAAGAAAAGACTGCTCACTAGATTTATTAGGGTGTGATGGGCTCTGGATAACGATGCTTCTTGTGCTCTTTGTCAAGTTGAGACGGAGGACTCAAATCACCTATTTTTTGCTTGCATAAAGACAAAGGAGATGTGGAATGCTATGCAGTCCAATGTTTTGGATATGACATCAGAGACTTGTTTTTGGAGTTCCTTTAGAGGTGGTGTGATCTGGCAGGGGCCCGGGGCGTGCATATATGTTTCTTCTCGAAGAAGGACTGTGTCAATCATCTTTCTATGGGTCATATGGAAACAGAAGAATGAGTATATATTTCGCAATATAAAAAAGAGATTCCATATGGAAAACGCCGTGGCAGTGTCGAGAGGCTTGATTAAAGAATGGTCGAACTATAGATGATAAACTCTATATCCACAATTGTAAATGCATATCTTGTAAAGACTTAGGCCCTGTTTGGCTATCAAGCGTTTGGAAGCGTTTTGCCTCCAAACGCTTGATAGCCCAGCGTTCCATGTGAGACATGGAACGCTGAGTTGTAGCGGCTGGAGACTCCGCCAAACAGAGCCTTAGTACATTAATAAAACGGATGGCAGACACGTTGTCTGCCATCCTTCTTGCCTTCAAAACATATACATATATATAATATAAATATATATATAAATATATATATATACACCACTTTCTTGAGAGGAACAAACATCAAGTTACACTGAGGTATATATCTTTTGCCCGAACATTTTTTTCGTAAATATTCTTACACCAAAATTTCCTCATGCATATAGAGTACTCACAACTTGATGTCATGCTAAAACTTTGTCACAAACACTATACAAGATCCTTGAAAGTGAGGTACATAGACATATAACACTAAGAAGTTAAAGACTCAAAATTAGACCCTACCAAAATAAAATACTCAAAGTTAGAGGAAACATGAAATATTACAAATGTAAAATCAAATATCACATCCTCTTGTAGTTAGATAAATTGTACTTGTCCATTATTAGAAGGCATTTCCTTTTTCTATCTCATTATGTTTGGAAATGATGATCAAACACTTTGCCAACTGCATCACGAACTCCTTCAAAGTACAATCCTTTAGGTTGTAGAACACATTTTTTCTTGAAATCAACAAATGCATATAAAGACGAGTTTTTGTATCTGCCTACTGCAAGTCCGCAAAGAACATAAACATTGGTTCCGTACTCACACACGTTTATGTTGACAACGATAAATAGGAGGGCCAAGTCCTTCATCCTATGAAATAAAAAGAAGACACCTTATCTACCAACACTGCAGGTCCACATTTTCAGTTATCGAAAACAAACGTTTTATGCATAGCTAAGTTAGGCACAAAAGTTGATCTAATAGTACTCCGTCCATCTCCAAAACTGGTGCCGAGGTCCTGCCAATGCTATCAGCAAGTGTGATTGCTCAGTCTTCATCATTAATTCCAGAATTATATCAGCTTAGCTGAAACCTAAAGTTGAAACCTAAACCCGACATCCCTATCTAAAAAAAGTACAAAGATCAACATTCACAGTTCCTCCCAATATGATTATAACACAAAAAACAACTTGAAGAAATAAAATTTTCAACATATAAAAAATTGTAGTAGGGTCCAAAACCTGTTTCAGATCGCCGGCGGCATCCGGAAACTGCCGGAGGATGTCTCCAACGACATCTTCGGGCCCGGGCGAGTAGATATCAGAACCCTCGTTGTTGCCATCGTCACCTCCGACGCCATCCATGCTCGAGGAGGAGGAAGGGGAGGCGGAACCTGCTCCATCACGATTCCTCTTTCGATGTCTTCTACGCCTCTCGTCCCTCTTCTCCTTCTTCCTTCTTCTCCTCCTCTTCCTCTCTTCCTCCTCTTTCTCCCGCCTTCTTCTTCGCCTTCTTCTCGAGTCCTCCTCGCTGGCGTCACTGTCCTCTTCATCCTCCTCCTTCCGGCGTTTCTCCGAGCGGCTCCGGTGGCGATGTCTCTTCTTTCTTCTCCTTTCTCTCCGCAGCTCGCGCTCGGAGGCGTCGCCGTCGGTGGAAGAGGAAGAAGAAGAAGAAGAAGAAGAGATCGCGTCTCTTGCCATCGTCGTCGTTCGCTAGCGTTGGTGTCTCGGCGTTGGAAGAGAAGGCGGTGAAAGGGCCAAGAAATCAACGATACGGCCCAAATGGTGAGAGGCCCGTTATAGTCATATTTTAAACTTTAAATATTTACCCGAAGACGAATCTACATAAAAATTTATACACTCATCTTTCTCTTTTTTTTAA
>LTAE01007071.1:12024-23737 GCA_001647135.1 Pontederia paniculata
TATATATATATATATATATATATATATATATATATATATATTATAATGAATATATATTATCATTAAATATATTTTATTATCATATATTTGTTTTCTCTTATTTTACATAGTTCCTAGAAGTCGTGTTTTCAAGAAAATATCAAGAATAACAATTAATATCTCATTTACCTTACCCGGATATAAGGTCATTCACTTTATTCAGTGGTTTGACATGTCTATCAATAAACACATGGAACGTGAATATTTTGACCATCTTAATAAAATTATCATTATCTTAAATTTTGGTTGCATTTTACAGGATTCATATCTAGTTATACATTTTTCATATAAGATATGAGATAGAAAATAAAATTCATGTTGCTCTTGTGAGATTAGTATTCTATTTTTTTTTAAATAATGTAATTCATGAAAATAATTGTTTATTGCTTTGTCCAAATTCTTTCAGTATAATTATTTCAATTTTTATATTATACTTTTTTTGCAATGGTCAAAATATAAACAAATTTTGTGCCAAGATTGTTGTTTTATTGAAACAAATGCCTTGAATGAAGATAATATTTTGACAAAAAGTTATATAAGGGTAAGGAAAACATTTTAAAAAATAAAGGATCCAATATTAAAGTTGATTGACCGAAAAAAAAGTATTTGATCGAATGAGAGACAATTTGTCAACAACTTCGTAAATGAATATTTTGGTAGTAGGAGATTTTGAACATTCAAAAGGTGATAGAAATATTATTGTTCAAACTCAATTTATACAATTGCAAAGAATAGAATAGCTAAATGTTGCATATTTAAGTTTGAAATATTTTTTTTGTTTTATTTCATATTTTGAAGATAGCTATAGAGAAGACATTCCATTTGCTCAAAATTTATATGAAATTAAGGGGGAAATGTGTAACATGTGACAAAATTTTGCTTACAAAATACAAGAAAGGAGTGATGAAATTTCAACAATTGTGTTTTCGAAAAGATTATATCAATAATTCTTAATTTACACATATATAACAATTGAATCTTCTCATCTGACATACATTAGTTCATAAAAAAAATTAAAAGTTGAAATTTGTAAATGACTAACATATGTTGTTTTGTGAGACAGTGAGAGGACAATAATCATCATTCTTAAGAAAAGAGAATAATCATATTATTAAGGAAAGCGAATAATTCTATATTCTAGCTTCGTAGGTGGAGCACAATACATAATTCAAAATTATCAAGATGTTATGATAATATGCAAATGAGCTAGGTATCATAATATTTCATTATGTTTACATGAGTGACATGATTTTGTAGATTTGTTAATACTAAGACCTCAATCTTGAAGATCATCCAGACATTTTATTAAATGTTTTAAAAATAAAATTGGATCACTTATTCCTTTCATGACTATGAAAGTTCTTTGTGAAATAAAAATAGGTATATATTTCAACTTTAAACTTAATCGATAATGAAAGTCATTTTAAATTTGACCATTGCCTTAGTTAATTATATCCAATAACTAATAGTGATAGTACTTTTACAATTTAACATTTTTATTTAATAATTTCATCTTTTATAATGATATATTTAATTGAGTTCCAAAATCGTGGATTATCTAATGTTTATGTATTGTTTTCTTATGTGCATAATAAAATTTTCAACTTCAATAGATATTGATCGAATAATTTTAGTAGAAATACTTGATAAATTGTCATATCCACATTATTAGAATGTTGTGAAAACTTTCATGTTGTGTGATTCATGTGGTGTTACTAGAAAATCTTCTCCTTACATGTAAAAAAGGAGTTGTACCAAAGTGTTTTCCATAAAAAATTGTACAATCAACTATAGCCGATGAAGATGATTACCTTATGTATCGAAGAAGAGATATTTGCATAACACTCAAGAAATCTAATGTCGGTTTGAATAATGGGTACATAATTTGCACAATCATTTCTCTTATTATTAAAGAATGAGCTTCTTGATAACATGGAATGGTGCAATCAAACAAGATCCTTCAAGTATTTATTTATGTCAACAAAAAAATGATCAATTTTCTATTTTTTTTTCAAAGTGCATCTGAGGAAGATTCGTCTAATGTAGATGGAATCAATATGCATAATGATTGTCGATATATATCATCATGAAAAGTTGTTTGAATTTTTTTTTACTTTCTAATTCACCATAGAGAATCTCATGTTAAAAAGTTAGTTTTTTATCTTTTAAATGAACAAAATGTTATATTCTTATTAATGTTGTTGCCAACAAGCCAAGTCAAATGAATCAATGTTTTACATTGATTTGAAGCAAATAAAATATTTTTTAATGAGAGTACTAATTTATGTAGAATTTTCTCTTAAATTTGTATGAAAAAAATTAATATGGAAAGGAAGAAAAAAGAAATGATCTTTCTATTGGGAAGTTTTTCTTTGTTGCACTTTAAAGTGATGAGCTATATTATTTTTACTATTATTGAATATAGTTAAGGGTCTAACTTGCTATGAGAATTTAAAAAAAAAAGGTCAACTCAATAATATATATTTATCATTTATCATTTTTTACTATATTCTTTGTATGCATATTGTTCATTTGGTTTATTGGATGGTGACAAAAATATATATAGATGTTACAAAGAAAATAAGTTAATTGAGATGTCTTGTTATTTGAGACAATTATTTACAAAGTTGTTATTATTCAATGTTACGAGAAATGTTTAATGGACAACATGACAATCGTTATTTGTTGATACCTTCACAAAGAAAGAATATTATTAAACAATCAAGTTATATATAAATATTAGGGCAACCGCTCTACGAAGAGAGAGGAGATATTAGGGTCAAAAGTATTGAACTAGATCTCATTTGCCATTAAAGTACAGTTCAAATCTCAACCATTAAAAATTGATCTAACGGTTAGGGATTTAGGAGATAGGGTCCCTACATATACATATACGTATGAATATACATACATACATACATACATACATACATACATACATACATACATACATACATACACATATATACACACACACACACACACATATATATAATATATATATATATATATATAGTTTTATAAATAAATGAGTGTACAAAAAAATTACATTAAAACATTTTATTGTTAACAATTTCTTTACTTATATTAATTTCATTGTTATTCTAATTCTATAACTTTTTTGTTTATTATATATATATTTAGTTTTATATATAAATGAATGTATATGAAAGTTACATTAAAACATTTTTTTTTGACAATAGGTTTACATATATCTATAAGTAAACCTATATATGTTTACTTATAGTAATATCTATAAGTTATTATAATCAAATATATCATATTTCCTTACCATCTCTAATGTGCCTCATAATTATGAATGACAACCATCACTTGTCAACCTCAGCATGATTTCCTGCGCATAAGAACAAAAAAGTGATACCAAAAAACATAAATTATTAAATGATGTTGCAAATATAAAATATCAAAGAATCTAGTGAAGTAACACTTACTCTAGAGATTTTGATGTCTACTAGCTGCATCAAAACACAATTATTCACATTTATGATTCGTGTCCGCTCCAACTAGCATTATTGGTATCATATCACCTGCATCAGTGTTGGGAAGGTCATAAGCTAATGTAGTATTAAAATAAAAATAGTTTCATTCATAGTGCTTTTATAAAATTGTGAATGGCATGACATGCTGCAAGAACTATGCATTGTTGGGCCATGAAAAGAAGAAAGACTTAAGTATCTTGAAGTGTGCTTTCAGTATACCAAATCCTTTCTCAAACATTCTCTCAATTGTGCATGTTTATGATTATAGAATCCTTGAAATTTGAGTATCTATGAGAACAAGGATTATTGTACGCGTCTAGATGATATCTACTTACTCGATAAGGAGCTAAAAGTTTATGATAATTAGCATATACTGAATTCACAAAAAAATATTTACATTCAAGAACAATAATTTCCCATCTTCTAAACACCATTGAAGCACTCTCATATCTGCAGTTGACCCTTCCCAACCAATGCATACGAAAAAATGTATGATCAAAAGACATTGCAACCATAACATTTTGTCATAAGGTACCCCTTACAATTTCAAAATCAAGATTGCTATGATTTCTTGATTATGACAAGAATATGTGTTTCATCTACCGCTCCAATGACATTCTATAATGGAATGAGCATTCAATTAAAACAATATATATATGTCAAATAAAATATGTGTTATGAGTGAGAAACATACCACAAAATAAAGGTAAAATAACTTATTACCGCGTAAGCACCACCAAACACTAGCATCACTACTTGGCATTGAAATGAAGCTATGACTTACCACATAAATGTCATTCAAATGATATAAAATGGTTTCACCAGAAGATTGATTTTTTTTTGCACAAATTTCTATTTGACATTGCATGTCCCATACAATACAAGAAAAAAAAAATTATTCTCTTGTTGTAATATTCTTCATATTAGATATGAGACCTCTCGTCATAAGTAGCTCCTCTAACTCCAACAACATTGTGTTGTTCATCCTATGTTGATCAAAGCCTCTTTGCATATGTTCATTCATCATCCGTATAATGGTTTGATGTTCAAAAAATGATCGAGTACGACAAGATGATTTTTAATTTATTATATGACACATTCAATTTAATGTGTCACTTGGTTTTAATATTTGTTACGACTATCTCATGTAACTCATCATCCCCATGCATCATTGTAATTAGATTACTACTATACATCTAGTGTACCATAAGTAATGATGAAAATAATGCAAAAGGATACTAAATATGATTACAAATTCAAATTGAATTAAATGTCTAATAAAATTACTAAACTAAAATAGTGAAGTTGGTAAATCACACAATCAAATGATGCTAAAATATCAACAACTTCACACGAAAGAACCAAAAATTAATACTAACTAATATTCAACAACTAAAACAATGATTAGTTCATTCATATTCCACAAGAAAAATGTAAGAACCACAAATACAAAAGTCAAGGGACAAAAACACTGCAATCACAATCATTTTGAAGGTCCTATTTGAGATGCATTGGCACTGCTAGACCAAGAGCCAAAGTTGAAAGGCATATCATTACCATCACCCTCCCTAGGTGCATTGAATTTAGATACTATTGTTCTTAATCCAAGAGTTTGAATTGAAGTCATGTTACCACCTTGTTCAAAATAGCTAATTGTTTGAAATGTAGATGATTGTTCAAAAAGACTAACATCAATATTAATTGTATGGTTAGTAAAAGTATAACTAAGCCCAAAAGCAAAGCTAGAAGAACCAAAACAAGTAGAAGGTGTAGGTATGGTGAACGAGTGTGGTGGGTTTGTAAGTTGGTTCTTGCGATAATATTCATTTATGTGAGGTATAAGCCATGACATCAGCATGTCATCTTCACATGTCACAAAGACTTCTACAATTTCAACTTTTTGTCCAATGGTTAAGTTGGACAACTTTTCACGTAATCCGGCCTTACATGATTTCCCATAAATATGTTGTTCTTTATATAAACGTCATGAGACATTATCTTATTCGACTCTACAAGATCATTCATAGCTTGATAAGCTCTTAAAGATATTTTTACGGACAACTTTAGTTGCACTAGATCTTTGTCTGGTGGATGATGAAGGGCTATCATCGGACAAGGTATCAACACAAAATGAAGGAGCTACTGAACTTGTGCCATCAATTTGGATAAATGGTATACATTGATCAAAAGATTCATTCATTATGAAAGAGTAGTCGATGCAAATATAGGACTAGGGCAGTGATTATACTATTCAACGTTAATTTTTGTGTCATCTAAGTCTACCTCGTTCATATCATCATAAGAAGAATCATCATTTCTTACTTGTAGACATGAATGTTGTATTACCTTGCTTTCCATTATCGATATTTTTTTGCAAATAAAAATACTAGATCTTCGTATATAGAGAATGGTCTGTCCCTAATCTTAGTATATTCTTAGTTTGTTTGTAAGATAATAAACAAGTCAATACCTAATAAGAATGCATAAAAAAATAATCTACCTATTTATATCTCCTCATGATAATATCATTCCACATGAAATTATCTCCCATTGGGCATGTGCCTTGCCCCAACCACTTACATTAGTAAGAGTTTGGTACATTGTCAAAAGTTTCTTCAATCCTTTCAATCTATTTTTAGATGATTTAAATCAAATCCTTTTTTTTCATCTTAGCTATCATATGCAATTATGCATTAAGCATTCTTCTCCATAATTCAAAGGAGAAGACAACATCGGTGCAATTTTCATTCAAATATTTCTGCTTCATGAGACCGAAGAGAACTAAATCAAATTCTTCTTTCCAATTCGACATCCTCTATCCTAAACCTTTTAGGGAATCATTTTGTTGTTGCATCGAATTAGAATTCATCCTTAATGATCTAAAAATATAATTATAGTTAGACACATTTTATGAAAACATTTGACAAAAGAAATGATAATACATATCATCTTAATCTAACAATAAGAAATCACACAATATTAAATCTTCTAATTTTTTTTTCATAATTGGTATCATGCAATGTATATCATATGTTAACACAAAAGTAAAACACATGAACAACTATAATATCATACAATAAGCTATTAATATTTGAGGCCTTTGTAGTAACCCAAATTGAATTTGGGGATCTTGATTAAAAAAAAAGTAAAAGTTCTTAAAAAATATCAATTATTTACGATAATTATATCATGGACATAAAAGTTATAATAGGGATGCAACACATGAGAGAAGAAAACAAAACCATATTAATTTTTTAATTAATAAACTTTCAATTTTAAAGTCAATCGATCTCATGAATTTTCTTTATTAACCATATAACAAATGAAAAAAAGGAAAAAAAAATCTGCAAACATATCAAATCATTCTTTTTGTTAAAAAAACAAATCATATGAACATGGAAGTGTATTAACTCAATTAGGACATAGGACATTCACAACAAATTAACAAATACATTTAATAACATAATGACTCAAAAAATCATATTACATGCATATACTTTTCTTGAGCAACAAATGATATAAGGTTTACCTTGATTCAACCTATCTCCATTGAACCATGATTAGTGTTGTGACACACATTGGTAAGAATAAAAAAAAACATAGTAATATATAAGTAAAAATTGTGACATTATAACTTATATATATTGGTAATGAGTGAATTATAACCTTAATAGTTGCACAAAAGCAAGTCATCTAATGTAATATTAAACTAACCTTATTAAATAGTTGCATAGTCATCAGGTTCATGGTCATTGTATAACTATTTATATGCTTTTATGTTATAGCTAAATTATGAAAGAAGTATTTGAAAGACGTGATCGACTTCATTTTTTTGTTTCTTCCATTAGCAAGAACTTTTGAGTATGCACTCAAATAAGTTAATCCCCATAGGTTGGGAAGTGGTATCAAAGTCAAAAGGATAACATTGATGGACGAAGCAGAAGAAACTACTACTTGTTGCATTCTATGTGTTGTGTATTTTTTCTCAAATTTAAGTACTTTATTTCTACTTCTGAAGCATAATTTATCATCATTCTTTTAGTTTTAAGAACCTAAACGATAAATTTAATTTTGATATATTTGTTATCGGAGTAGTTCCAACCATGAACGCTTTCTTGTGGAATGCACAACAAAGTTAAGTATTACTTATAGCTCATAAGAATTCTATTTTCTTTTCCATTCAAGAAGTCATATCTTTTTACAATTAAGTTGAATGTGTGTGCATAATAAAATGCCTACTATTTAAAAGGCCCATATGCTAATATGTTGTTGTGTTATCTTCTCTCCAGTCTCATATGTAGATAGTTGAATTGTAATATTCTTTGGTGTTGTTTACATTTGTGCAATTACTTATGATCTTTGGGAACACCCACGGGTGCATTTTGAAAAAGGGAAAAGTTGCATTTTAATTCGACAATTTTATAGAATGAAATAGAAACATGTGGAGCATTTCACAAATATGTGACAAGTATTGGCGCTTGTAAACCATCTAATATCAAAAGTTCAGTACTGATATTTCAATCATACGCACGAAAGAAAGTTTTAATGACAAAATTTATCATCTAACGTCAAACTTTAACATGACATACTGGATGAACCCTTTTCCTTGTAACCATCCAATTATAAGATGAACCATCACATCTTAAGATTGCTTCCAACTGATAAGCACATAAACATAAAACATAGAGCTTACTACATGTTTATATCACGTGATGCCTCAACCTTCATTTACAATATTTGGTATACAACTTATTTGCTTTTGTTGTACACATATCTCTCTCAAACATATATGAGTGTGAGAAAATTTAATTACTCAAAGATTCGGGAGATGACTTGCGCATAAAGAGGAAAGAATGAATGTTTGAGTATATAGTTCATATCAAACATGGTGAATTAAGATAGAAACACGTGTAAAATCCAAGGAAAACCGAAAAAAATAATATAGAGTATAATCAATTTGATGAATGCTTCCCATATATTAATCAGTATCTATCAATTCTAGATGCATGAAAGATTTTGCCTCCTTTTCTTCAAAAAAATATTACTGAACATCACCTTAAATAAAAAAAAGGAAAATCTACGTCTAAATATCCTCCTTATCATAATAAAGCACACATGAAAATATTTAGCTCCATTTTACATTTCATCATGAACTTAAATTAGTAGGCTTGATGTTACGATATTGAACTAAAAAAATTAATTATTAAATGCAATCATTCCCAAAAGAAAATAAATTACTTCTCCCATTTATGTCACATAATTATTGCTTATTATTTATTAGCTTTCCTAAGCAATCCTTCTAAAACTATCCTATTACAATCTTCCATAGGGAGATCACGCCATTGAAAAAAGCCATAAACACCAACTGGATTCCTAACCAACACCGGAAGAAATCATAATGTTATTTTTTTAAGGAAAGAAAGTGAGAGAATTTATAATCTGATAATTATATAAGAGTTTAATAAAGTCTTAAATACTTAAAAATTATAGAAAAAAAAGTCATAAATGCCAACTGGATTCCTAACCAACACCGGAAGAAACCATAATGTTATTTTTTTAAGGAAAGAAGGTGAGAGAATTTATAATTTGATAATTATATAAGGGATTAATAAAGTCTTAAATACCTGAAAATTATAGTTTGATACTTATAGTTTCATTTTTCCATTATATAATAAAAGCAAAGAAAATTGACTTAAATATCTGAAAATTTGGACAACCCTAAAATCATCGTCCTAGATTGTTATTTGTTTAAAATGTTTTTGATAGACATATTTCGCCATGTGCACGTAATGATGGATTGTTTATACTTGCATATGATGACATCTTTAAAGAAAAGATTTGTGATGCATGGGTACGTCCAACGTCATCAAGTACCCGCACCCGGTACGTACCGAGTACGGGTACACATTGGTTACATGCTCGAAACACTTGGGTACACCTAATACTAATAAATATTATTTTAAATTGGGTACACAATTCAAGATAAGTGCACTTGAAGAAAAAAATTAAAGAATTGTTGGAGATAGAGAGCAAGGGATTGTTAGAATGAGAGAGAGACGGGGGAGACTCTATTTCCAAAGGCCCCGTTTGGTTATCATGGGACTATCTTTGGATTATACTTTTGTAATCCATGAAATAGTCCAAAGATCATTATTCCAATGGACTATCTTAATCCAAGGTGGACCAAGAACCTGCTCTCACCTTTTTCTCCATCTTGGCATTAAATGCAGTGGGACCCACAACCTTCTATTTAACTGTTTGGTTCAAAATTAGGGAATAAGACCTTAATCTATGCCTTATTCCCCAACCAGACGGGGCCAAAGGAACTAAGGGAGGGAGAGAGAAATGTTTGTGATGCTCTCTAGAACATGAAAGGATAGGTTGCAACACAAAAAGAAAATAAAAGGAGGATATCTCATATGCATTTAATAAAGCACAAAGAGATGAGGAACTTTTACGTTTGTATCCACTTATTTCTTAATAAATATTATTTATTATCTTAATTTCTAAGAACAATTAAGAATCTTAATATTTTTATTAATGTTCTTATCCTTTATTATCTCTTTTAACTTTTTATATATGTTTCTAATCACATTATGGCATCATTATATTGTTAACTATAATATTTATATTATTAAATTCTATTTTTTATATAATTTAATATCTATTTATGTACCTATATCCTACATTTTTAATAATTAGCGTACTTGGTACCCTTGTACCTATGCAAGAATAAGTACAAATTGGTTTAAATAACAAATCATATTGCAATATTATGTTATATCAATGAATCTTTTACAAAAAAAATATGTAAGATTCTAACATAGGCCAATTATTTCAAAGGTTGACAAATTTATAGAAATTTTCAAAGAGAAAAAATATTTACAATAAAGGGAAGCTCATAATAATTAATTTTTGCAAACAATAGAAAGTTCAGAAAAAAAATGTTATAATGTAATTTTGATGGTATCACAATAAAATTGGTTTCAACAAGAAGACAACATTTTAGATCTCATACAAGGATAATCAACGTACAATATATTTGAAATTTATAGTGGGAAGTAAGCTAAAAAAGATTTATCGTTGAGAGTAAGCCAACTCAAAAGAACTCTGTATGAGATATGCTTAATTCCTAGAGAAATGTAATAGTGAGATGTGCTTATTATCACTTAAGATTTAATTATGTAATATAACAAGGTGCCAAATTTTATAAGAGACTAAATAACATAGAATTTATAACATGTTATAAATTTGAACTTCAAAATCATAGCAAATATAAGAGTTTTTTTTTTCAGTTGTTGCCAAAAAAAACATGTGACCTACAATAATTGGCAAAATTAAGTAATATGCTATCAACTTAATTAAGACACAAGGCAATTACTTAATTACAATATAAAGTAAAAATTGTTGGTTTACAATGAATCAAAATATGTTGAATCATGAGGAAATTTCTCAAATAAAAATCTTGATAAATGACTTCAGATTGTAAAGAGAAAACTAGGAGAAAAAAATGAAGAAATTGACAAAAATGAGATTATGGAACAAAAACCAAAATGCACCAACAAATGATGAAAGAGAGAAATATTACAAAAATGTAAATATATGAATCGAAAAATTTAACAAAAAAATGAACCAGCAAACCACAAAATGGAGAGAAATTCAGGTGAAAAAACATGAATCGGAAAGTTTAAAAATCAACTAGTGGAATGATTATAGAAGAAAACTAGCAAGACAAGTAGCTAAGAAATCACTCTCCACAAAAAAAGTGACTGAAATAAAAAAAATAGATTGTGATTGCACTTACCTCATCTAATCGAAAGAAAGGAATAAATGTGAAAATAAGAACTACAACTATTAGACGAGTAGAATGGAAAAATGTTTTCTATATTCATTTTGATGAGGCTGTACATCTATATATAGTACATGAAAGGATCAGATGGATAACCACCAATGTCTATCTAATCTAACTAGAGAAGATCATTTAATCTAAACTAATCTAGATAAACACAAATCTAGATAAGATCAGATCTGGATAACAACAGATCTGGATAATATTAAATATTTACAAAAAATAAGATTAGATTCTCTAACACGCCCCCGCAAACTCAGCTTTCTCTGGATCGAAGCCTGAGTTTGTCCCGTAAGAACTGAAAGCGAGCACCAGAAAGTGGCTT
>LTAE01007072.1:0-15000 GCA_001647135.1 Pontederia paniculata
ATATATATATATATATATATATATATATATGTAAATAAATGTGAAACTTCAATTTTAGATTTACTCGTATAATTTTTTTTGGATACCCGCTCAGAATCCCGATATTCAAGGATACTAGCACTTGATTAATTCAGACTCGAACTAAATAGTAGAATGATATTTCTCTTATCAAGTTGATGACTTTAAAGATCAAACTCAGAGCTATTAGCGTCCATCATTTTTAGAATACTCAATACACCCTTATTAATTAGGTATGTCAACCAAACTTGATTTACTCATATAAATGTTGATTCAAGTATTTATTTATTTTGCATCTATTAAAGTATCCAAATTAAGAATTCAACTTATATATGTAAACTTGTAATAACTTACAATGTTATTTTTCTCAAAAAAAAACCCTTTGCTACCAATATGGTTTATCATTGTTTCCACACAAGAATTTAAATAAAAAACTAACCAATTACCTCCAAAATTTATCGAGTTTTCCACTTTTGCCGCCTTCAATTTTCTATTCTTTTTTATTACAAAGCGGAGACCTTAACCTAGTTCTACCCAGTGATCCCGTAATATTTATTAGTTGAACTCTAAGTTAGATTAAATAATAGAATTCCAATTGTTTTAAACTTTGAAAAAGTTTAAGAAAGTTCTATAAATAGACCTTTAGTATAACATGATTTTAAGTCAGTTTTGTATAGCATGCATCTATTTTTATCTTAAATTGCTCATATTAATTCAAGCCCGAAATCTACTCTTATTTGGTATTATCTTGTAGGAAATCATGTAGACAGAAGAAATAAGGATTGAAATCATCTGAATATCGCAAAAGAATATACTCACGAAGAGGAAATCAACACCCAGGACCATCACGAGCTGTGTCAAAATGTTACAGGTCGTGATAAAGTAAGATACACTCAGAGGAAGTTCATCATGAGTCGTTACACGCATATCACGACCTTTACCGAGGGCACTGCAACTTCAATTGAGACTATCACAGACCATAAGGAAGGAGATAATGATCATGATGCTCATACCACGACCCTTACATAATAGCCATTTCGACCATCATATTTATCACGAGCCGTAACACCATGTTACAGTTTGTGAAGGCAGATATCACGGAGCGGCACAATTCATCACGACCTTGGCAGTAGTGGCTAAGTACTGATTCATGATCACGGGTCATGAAGAGCATAACAGGCCGTGAGATAAGAATAGATTGATTCGTAGAAGTATTCAGTCGCCTTTCGTGATTAGCCAACAATCCATTATTGGGTGAAAGGAGAGGGTGAGTATGATGACAGGTTTGGGGAATCATCCTTGTGAAAATAAGGACCCACTTTCGTGGAGAGTGTGTTGGTAAAGAGTTGAAAGCCTTTTGTTCTTACTTCTCTAGCTATGTACCCACCAAACACTTATGCTTGCTCTTCAAGGAGGCGCGCCCGAGTTACAGGCCACAATATATCATCACGGCCATGATCATTTAAGAAACTATGAAGATATCTATACTTATGGGCCGTGATATTCTATCACGGGCCGTGATGAAGGTTTGCAGATTTTTATGATCGAGATTTCGATATGATTTGACTGCCAAAGAGATTGGTATTTGATCTAAAACTATAAATATTGGATTCTATAATATTTTTGAGGATTTGGATAATATTTTATTGGATTTCTATCATCACCATTGATCGAAAAGCATATTTGATCCAATGGTTTGCTTGCAACTATGATTTATCCCTAGGAAACCCTAATTTGGGAGAAGGTATAAAATAATTTTGTCTACAACTTGAGAGGAGGAGGTTGGGGGATGCTAGAGTGCTAGAGCCATCAACCAGAGCAAGAACGCTAGAAAACAGAGATTGTTTCGAAAGATTGCTGAGGAAGAGTCAAGACAATACATCCGTTAAGGAGATTGATCAGCACCTGTTCAAACATCCACAAGATTATTCTCTTATTTGATACTTTTGTTGGGACAAAATATTATCTGCAATTAAGACAGTTTATTATGAATATTCTTTGTATTAGTTTTTATTCGTTGATATTATTTCTACTGCAAAATTTATATAGCTTTCGAGACTTTTAATTGAATTGTTTCTCCATGAACATGATTGCTTGATATTTTTGAATTTGATTTATTAATCATTAACTTGTGTAGTGTGGTCAATCTATTTGTAATTCCTGTCATGCGATTATGATCCGCTAAGGAAGTTGTCATTTGTGGTCTGTTAGGTCAACCCGTTAAGGGTGATTTAATAGTCTAGGGAGACAACTTACTGCATCTTGTATTTTCTTCCTGATGATAGATCCGTTAAGGAGTATTTTTTGGACTGTTTAATATAAGATAGTTGAGTTACAATTAAGAAAATTTTCATAACTTACATTTTGCTAACCATATGAAAACTCAATAATTGATTTTCATCTTATACATGTCTGTTGTACAAGATTATGAGTGCTTATCTTGAATTTAGTATTGTCTAAGCCCTAATCATCATCCCGTAGTATTACTATTATTAATTATATTTATATATCATTAATTATTTGAAATACTCATCCTAAAATTATTGTTATCTCCGATTAGCCCTGAAGTTAGATTAAATAGTTTAACTACTTGCTCGTGGGATCGATTATTCTTATTCTTAATACTTTATTACTTGAGCGACTAGTGCACTTGCTAGCAATATTTGTCTACAAGCATAAAGTTTTTGGCACAGATTTTTGGGACAAAAATAACACATCAGAAGACAACTTCACGAGTCGTGAAATTGTGGAGGAGACATCGTGTCTTCGGTCACAACCGTGAAAGAATATGTCACGGGCCTTGAAGATGTAAACAAGAGTTTGAACATTCGCTCATGGACATGAAAGGACATGTCATGACCCATGAAGGTGTAGAGTAGTTATTACTCATTTTGTCACGACCGTGAAGGAACTTGTCACGGGACGCGAACACCGATGTTATGGTCGTGAAGAATCCTTTCACGGGCTATGAAAGATCTTGCATTTTTTGTATTATTTATTATCATTTATTGAAAATTCCATATGCTAGATATGGTATGCCTTTTTTCTTAAACATTAAGGACTCATATATGGACAAGATATAGGTTAATCATCTTCACCTAAACAAATGACGGCCACCATGTATTGATGTTTGACTATATATCATAGCTTAATCCTTATGCAAAGAAAGTGAAATATGAAAAGATGATGAAAGATTAATAACAAAGGAAAAATAAAGTTCATCTGTTTTCCTAATATAGTCATAGTTTATGCTAAGGGTGTTCATCGGATTCGGGTCAGATCGACCCGATGACCCGACGATCCGAATCGATCCAATCTAAATTGGGATGGGTTGAATCGTTGGTTGGGTCGGACCCGAACCGACTCGATCATAACCCGATTATCAATGTGTCCGATACGAATTTTAATTTTTCGAGCCCGATCAATCCGACCCAACCCGATGACTCGAACTTTTATATATATATATATTTATTAAATTTGAACCAATTTTTTTTCTTGATAAGAATTTTGTATTACTTTAAAATTAGAATATATAAAGAATTTACAGTTTATATCCTTTAAAAGTATTACAAACATGTGAAAAAATATATTTCTTTCATTTTTAAAAATATAATTAATACTAAATATTATTAAAAATATATAAAAATATATAAAAATTCAATCAGATAAATTGATGATCCGAGCCGACCCGATGAAGATCAAATTGGATCGAATTTGATGATTAATTTGTCATCAACTCGATCCAAACTAATCCGAACATAATCAATCGAACTGGGTCGAATTTAGATCGGGTTTGGTTTGTGCCTTCTATATTAGACTTTAAAGCTCGCGTAAGAATGACCTCTCTGCTTTGGATCCTGCATTTGAATGACATAATGATTGATGTTGGATGCAGCGATAGATGCTCGTGATGGATGTTGCTTGTAGCATGATTAGTAGTCCTTGATCATGATGTCTCTTAATTTATTTATTTTTCATTGTGTTGTAATAGTTTAAGTATAATGGATACATCCACATTTTTTCATGAAAGAATTTTAGTTTTATGATTCTTTTTTATTCTGCATTTTATTTACTGGTCCAAGAGTCAACTATAAAATTAAGTAAACTATAGAATGTCATAGCATCTTCGAGAAGGCATTCTGCCACGTAGCTGGTATACTTCTGGGAGTGTTACAGACACAAAAAAAATTGGGTGGTCCAATTAGGATTCGACTATGGTCGGGTCAGGTTCACTTGGGTTGGAAAATTCCAACACGAGTGAATTCGACATGACCCGATAACCCAAATTTGTTTCATGAAAATTAGTTTTAATATATTTGGAGTTTAAATTTGACCCGATGACCCAAATTTGTTTCATGAAAATTAGTTTTAATATATTTGGAGTTTAAATTTGACCCGATGACCCAAATTTGTTTCATGAAAATTAGTTTTAATATATTTGGAGTTTAAATTTGACCCGATGACCCAAATTTGTTTCATGAAAATTAGTTTTAATATATTTGGAGTTTAAATTTAATTTAAAATCCAAAATTTATTACAATAAAATATTTGAAAAAATGTTTTATGCTTTAAAATTAATATTAAATATGATGATTCATGTTAAATATTAAAAAAAGAAAATAAAAATAATAAAAAAACAAGAAAATATGAAAAAAAATAGTCGGGTGACCCGACCACCTAACTCGATCCAACCCGGCCCGACCAAAATTGATCGGGTCGGGATATATTTGGGTTCGCGTCAGATCCAACCCGACCTATGAATACCCTTACATTAATCTAATACAAAAATAAAATTAAATTACATTCCTCTATTCAGTTTTATATTAATATTTGTATATTTGTCAAAGTAAACTTAGTTTTTTTATTATAAAATATCAAAGAACTTAGGCCATGTTTGGATGCTCCGTAATTTTGAAGTATTTAGTCATTATGTCATAATATTTTATGTTGATAAATTATTTTACAAATAATTGTTTGGCACTATTTTTTATCAAATGAAAATACATATTATGTGAAAAAACATTGTAAAATGATTATTTACTCCTACCTTCATAATTCTTTTCTCCTTCTTCTCTTGTTTTTTTTGTAGTTAAAATGTATTTAGAAAACTCCCAAATAGATAGTAATATCTGGTAAAAGGAAAGAAGAAAAAAATAATAACAAGTACCCACTATCTCTCATGCCCCTCCTCTCATTCAATGAAAGAAGGGGAAGTGTGTTATAAAAGGAGCACACCCATTCCCGGGAACCAGTCGCGAGAAGAGGAAAAAAGAGGGAGAGAATAATTGGAGAGGAATGAAAGAGAAAGGAAAAAGGACAGGAAAAAAAGAAAAAGAAATGGATGCTTCCATTATCAAGCCAATTGACCATTATATTAACTTAAAAAACATGATAAAACTTAGAGCCCTTGCTCCACCATAGTTTTATCATGCATAAATAATTATTATTGAGTTCCCTATACAAGTAACAAAAATGGATACAAGTATTTAATATGAATACAAGAATAATGACCCTCCACATACCTTGCCTTGTGGAAGTTAAGTCTGGAACTTGGCATATACAACAACACCTCAGTAGCTGAAAATATGAAATGAGTCTCAGTTCAACAGCTCTGAAACAGATACCGTGGCAACATCATCTGCAAGACCATCAGCGTAGGTTTCACTGCCCACTAACAGCATCATTGCCTCATCTTCTTTCTTGGCATCCTCAACATGCTTATGGCTAAGGAAGCTAGGTTGGTTTGTCGAACAAAGCAATCTTGCCCACATCCTGTCTGTTATTACAACCTTGTTTTGTCTTTCCGTAATCCTCTGCAATGTGTAAAGGATAAGTTTGCTTAGTATCATCTAAATATTGAGTGTTCCCTTAAGGTCTTTACAGCATGGACTGCAGTTATGAACATCTCAAAATACATAAATTAGCACCTAAGAAGCAATAAGATATCATATTATTTAATGAGTAAATTTTGCAATTAAATAGCTCCATAACCACAAAACACTGTTCATTTACTATAATCCCAATTGGAAAATCTTGCAGTATGAGGTTTTAAATTTTGTTGAAGGAAATAATACAAGCAAATGGTCGTAATGTAATTGTGAAGGGAAAACATGACTATGATTTAATTGCATTGTTCACTTATGCAATACTTTACTTTGCATCAATGAGATTTTTTTATTTGTATTCTGAGATAATCAAATGATCAGTATATTGGTATTATTCGCCCATAACTTGCATATATATTTGAAAGAAATATTCCAAAGGACAAGGTGAAACTTACATAAAAGGGTATATATGAATGTCTTCCATTAACAGAACCAACAGTAAAACCAGTATACCCTGCCATTGCACCATGTATGGCACTATGTGCCAACAATGTGCAGTATACATTATCAGATGCATTACTGGGAACAGCTCGAATCATGTATGTTGGATCTGAAAAAGAAACTTATCATGAGCAAGCTTTTCATAATATATTAATGAAAATTAAACCATATATGCCACTGACCTATATACTTGAGATTAATTGTCATTTTCTTGGTGCTTATAAAGTGATCCTGCATGTCACATAATAGAACAATTAATATCTCTACAAGGATGAAACCAACACTTAATCTAGCTTATAAAATGGCACGAAAGGAATAAGGAAACCGAAATTTACTTCTTTCATGTTATTTTACTCAAAATTCAAACCAGAAACAAAGGTTGTTCAGAGTTCAGACTGAGGATTATCATGATATCAACATCTTCAGGAAATAATAACTCATTGATATTTGAAAATGCAAAACATCACGAGGAAGACAAGTTATCGAGAAAGACAAAAACATAGCACTTAGGGGAAAACCCCGTGTAACAAAAATATGGTCATCCAAGGTAGATCTGGGTACATATCTATGCAGCATTGCAGCCTTTGAGAAGGAGGCTGTTGTGGTGCCCAAACCCACAACATCTCAATTATCAAAGGAGCAACTTTATCCTCATGCCAGACTTGTCCGTTTTTTGAGAAGACTCGTCCTTGATAACACAATTCTAAGAGCAGAAATAGAAAAATTATTTCTAAGGCGTGTATCAAACCGCAAATATACCTTAATATTTTGCGATAACCAGAGTCCAACATCCAGAAGCAGTTTATTCCCAGAAGCATCTTCATGGTCCTTGGAGCGTAAACTTTCGGCAATGAGATCTTGACCTGCACCCTCAGCAACAACAATAACCATGTGTCCATTCTCTTTGAGACGCTTTTCAACAAACTCCAAAAGCCCTCCTTTACCATCCAAGTGGAAGGGCGACTCCGGAATTAAGCAACAATCCTGAAGTACAGTATAACGTTAAACAGCTCCTTTGCTTAAGAGTGAGATGCACAATATGCAATTTAGAGAATAATAATATATGATAAACTCAACGCTAAGTCATGGTCAGAGACTGAAGCAAAAGAAAATGTAGACATAGAACCTACCACATCTCGACTTGCAAGAGTAGCATACATTGCAATAAATCCTGCAACAGGAAAAGGGCCGCACCATTATCAATTATGACAAATTTTTCAAAAGCATAGTCATTCATGTGTTTCAACTGACAACTTGCAAAACTAGAAGTTAAAATGTTCCAGTCGTTTCACATTAGAGGCAGAAGTAATAAGTTCTAGCAATTGCCATAAACCAAGAAGATGCAAACAGAAACAGAATGTTCTGAAGTATCTTTAACCATGATGTGTTCAAAAGCCAAGATTTAAGGGCGTTCAGCTGAATGTAGAAGATTATATCTAGTCCAAAGTTGAGATAAAGATCACATGATGATAACATTTGCTTTTGAAGGAGTTGACTCTTGCCTTTCTTTTTCTGGAAATTTTTCATGAAATAAACTATATGATGCAAAGATAAGGATGGAAGCTAACCACTATAACGACCCATTAACTTTACAACACCAATGCCATTCTCAACACTTTCAGCTTCAACATGGGCTGCATTAATTGCCCGTTGGGCTTCTTCTACAGCAGTGTCAAAACCAAAGGATTTATCAATCACCTGATACATGAAAGGAGACATGATTAATGCATTAATTTGCACAAAAGCATATATTAAGGTTAGTGTACAGTGTTCCTAACAGAAGAAAAGAAAAATACTTAAATAATATGATAATAAAAGTAAAATAAGAAACAGGGAAACATCAAGTACCGCTATATCATTGTCAATAGTCTTTGGAATACCAGCAACAGCAACTTTGAGTCCACGTCTCCTAATCTCCTGAAGATATAGTGTACAAATTCAAAAGAGAAGTCACACCTTGATTTTAACTCAAAAATATTCATCAAAGTTGGAACTTGGAAATATACTGAATTTCCCCATACATATCAACAAGAGAGGAGAAAAGATATTGTTGTCATTACAATTCATTACAAAGAGTTATTGATGCTTAACTACCTCAAATATCACAGAGGCGCCTTTCTGAGTTCCATCACCTCCAATGATATAAACCTGGGAGGAATAATATGGATGACAAATATTTTCCAATAAATTCATTATAGAACAACTAATAGCAAATTAAAAAAGAGGGCTATTACACATTATGCTGATGTTACCTGATTAATTCCACGGTCCTGGATGCTATCAACTATCTTTGAAGTGTCATGGCCTCCCCGTGATGTGCTAAGAATTGTCCCTCCCCTTTTGTGAATATCATTGACACTCTTTGGTGTCAATGTTATTGTATTGCGTGCATAGAAACCCTTGTACCCACCCTATAGACACCTTACAATTAGTTAAACAATACACATAGATCTATAGTCTATTTGTCCATGTTAGAAACATATTACATGAATTATGTTTTCCAAAAAGAGGAAATCATCTTTACTAATTTGAAAATGCTGGAGTACAAGAAATTTGCTTTTGAGGATCAAGGACTAGCAACATGATGACTTACCTCTTAGAAGGAAAAGAAAGAAGAAAAACTATGGCATACAATGAAATTATGAATTCTAGAAGAGAATATTTATACCCAATCTGAAAAGTTGGTTGGGCTAAGGATGATCTACACTTTCATAATTTAAAAGAAAATAGTTTATATCGGTCACAGACAGGTTCAGTTGGTAAACTTTATTCATCCCAGTAATAGAAACTCTGGGTGCAATTCTAGTCAATAATTATTTCACCTGATCTTATTCTATTCAGAATGAATCCCAAAAAGTTATACAAGGAACTACTCACCTCAATACCAAGGATTTTGGTGACACCATACATGTCTGACAGGCCACATACTATTTCTCTTATCACAGTATTGAGCCCTGGACACAAGCCTCCACATGTTACGATGCATGCATGTACCTCATCCGAGTCGAAGTACACCTAAACGAAATTACAAACCAGATTATCAGCTTGACCAGATTTATCATTTCCATTTCTGGAAAATAAACAGAAAGAGGAACATACTTTTTGCCGAGGTCCGGCACGCCGGAAATGTGTCCCTCTTGGACTGCTCTTATGAACCACAATCTAAAAAAGGATCAGAGCAGAAGGTAAGTCTATCTGAATCCAGCACATAAGACAACAATATTTTCTGCATAGTACTTGCTTAAAAACAGCAGACTGACAGAGTTCATATCTTAGGAAAGAGAGACAACCATGAAGAACTCACCTTTTGCGCCACTGTGTCATCGACGTTCACAAAATATTGCCTGCAAAGTGAAAAAATCCGGAATTTCTCAATCAAAGACAATTAATAGCAATGTATTGTCTGAAAGAAATGTACTCCACAATAAGAAAATCAGTTCAGGAAAGAGAGCTCATTGGTTCACTAACATACTTGACAACAGAGTACGCAGGATTATCTTGCAGTGGATTCGGATGGCTCTGTAGAGAAAAGAAAAGAAGTATCAGATGAATAGTCACATACGAAGTTGACGCATGAAGTGTAAGAGACGTGAATTCGTTTCTTGGAATTAATATATTCTTTCTTTGCTTTGGATTAAAAAACAGGAATGCGAACTAAAATTATATTTTAAAGTGAATCAAGCAGCTAAGCATAACCATAATTATTATATTAGATATATAAAAATAGAAGAAGTCAACTTATCATTGGAAATTATTGCGTTAATTAGTGTTGGGAGCATAAACCTTATAAAGGGAATTGTATGCTGTTCATACTCCAAGATATCATCAACCAATATCATATAACCAAACAGTTTCAAATTCAGTACCAAAAGAAACATGTAAAATTGTTCCTTTTTTCCTGTTTGCTTTGTCAGGGGAAAAACAAAATTAAACAGTTTGTTTTTGCAGAAAAGAAAACAACTTTAAATCCAACAGAAAAAATAGCTTCTCTTTGTTCCATCTTCCTTTTTTCAGTAATTAAGATAAGAAAAGAGAAAAAAATCGATTTTTTAGCTAGTTAAAATCTTAAGGAACACTTGGAAATCAACCAAGAAAAAAAAACACTTTTATTTTCTTTCCAGATTTTTTTTCAGTACTGAAGAAAAAGAATCCTCCTTTCAAGAAAAAAAAAACAGAAATTTAGAATCATATTAGTATGAGTTTACACTCCAACTTCCAGAACACAAACAAATAAAGATTGCCGAAAGAAAAAAAAAAACTCACCGCAAGGTCGGGCAAGTAATCGGTGAGGTGGGGCACGTCCTCGAGCACGTATCCGAACTCCCCGTTCAGCAGCTTTAGGTTGGAGTTCCTCCCTCCGCCGTCGGGCCCCATCCTCGACTTCAGCTTCCCCTCGCTCGCGCTCCTGGGCGGCGCCCGCGGCGGCGTCCTGGAGGCCGACAGAGAGCTCAGGAGGTCGAACGAGGTCACGGAGCTCGACTTGGGGATGTGCCCGCCGCCACCGGAGGCGAGGCTCCCGTTCGCCTCCATCCGCAGCTTCGCTGGGCTCGGAGCAGAATTGGGCAACGCCTCCATCAACACCACCACCACCACCACCAACACCAACAACAACAACACAAGAACAAGATTTAGAAGTGCGAGAGATTGGAAATGGAGCGGATGAGGGAAAATTTTCTACTTTTTTCTTGTTGGTTTCTGTAGTTGAGTGGTTCTTGGAGGCCGATCTCATATTTATAGTTGGACGGAGGGAGATGGCAAAAAAATAAATAAATAAAATGGCGTCTCCGTTTCGGGTCGTTTAGTTGGTCCCGTTGTTTTCTGTGTTGTTAATTTAATTCAATGTGTTTATTTATTTTTTTTGGATATTTGAGAAGGTTATTAGAGATTAATTTATTTTGAAACGATTAATTAATGAGAAAATTTAATAGAATAAAAAAACTTCTAATTAAGTAGATCAGTTAATTACTGGCCCAGAATATTTTCAGCTTCAAAATTTTGAACCACATAAGAATTTAATTTTACCATCCACCTACTTTTATGACTAAAGTTTATTTTAGTAAATTTAATGGATGTGTTATTTAAGTAGGTATTGTACGATATAAAATTTATGATAAATAAAAAAGAATTAAAAAACTTTATATCTATCATATGCAATTTTTAAGTAAGTAGGTCGTATCTTCATTATTTTTTATTTTAATACACATATTTTTTTTAAGAGGGTTACGAGTATATTATGGATTGATCTATTATGAATTTTAATTTCACAATAAGTACAAAACTATGGTGTATACGCATTTTGCATTCTAAATTGATAATATGGTAAATAAGTTTTTGAAGTTTACTTTTTATAATATCATCTTATGAAAATTAAGCAAACTCGTTTCAATCCGGCAGATGTCCTTTCAATCATCTCGTGTGTAATCAACAAGTATGGAAAGTCACATACTCCGTCGTTGCTTCTCACAATTTTATCAATAAATAACTTTTTTATTCGATGGTATATGAAAGCTTGACACAATTCAAATAGAGAAAGCTCGACGACACAAATCAAACAATATTGAACTCATCAACTATCAATTAAAGAGCGTGACCAAAAAAAGTGAAAAAGAGATACTTGAGTTAGGGCCAAAGTTTTTAAATTATTAAGTTTAACTTTTAAATTTTATGACAAACCAGTTAATTTGAAGTAGAACATTAATTTATAGTAAATTCAAATAAATTCTCTTTATATCGTAAACTCTCGAGTTAATTTCATAAACTCGATAGATAAATTAAAAATATATGATATTAATATTTATTAAGTATTTTAAAAATATTATTTTAAAAAATAAGATGAATACATTTATAATAATTCACACTTTTGCAATAATTATAATTTATCATTAATTATTTTTTATGTGTTTAATTTCATGTTTCACTTTGTTTTGAAATAAGTCAAATGACCAATAATAATTGACAATCTTTTTGCATGTGATGCTTTTCTTTTCTTTTCTAAAATGATGCTTGTTTAATAGTTAAATTTTACTTTACGTGATAATCTTATAAGAAGTTCAACATCTTTTGTATTTTTTTAAATGACATATCTGTTTTATATGAACAACAATAACATGAATTTATTATATTTTGACACATACAAATCTTTTTTCTTCAAATTATCAACAAATAATAAAATAATAGATATATATTAATTATTTTAAAATTTAAAATATTTTATACATAAATTTTATGAGTTCATAAGTCGAGTTTACGTGAACTCTCAAGTTTAAAAAGTTTGCTTAGGATTTATTTGATTAGAGATTTAAAGATCATAAAAAAAAAGAATAATGATTTAACTGAATGAATTCATAATAGAGTTGAATTGATGGAAAAATGATCTATAACCTCTTCAACACTTCTTTTTTATTAGAAAACCATTAAAAATTCAATGAAACCATAAAGCTCTATTAATCACAAGTTTTCTTCTTAGTTTAACTTTTTTTAAGTTAAATTATTATTAAATTTTATTTCTTCTTTTTTCATCTTCTTCATCTACTTTTCCTTTTCCTTGCATTTCATAACTTTCTCCACCTTCCATGGTGAGTCTCCAAACAAAAAAAAATTACCAAAAGAAAGAAGATGATCTTGAACGGCTTCATTGAAGATCCACTTTGGACTTTATTTACATAGATTGTCACTTGGTGGTTAGTAGCGTTATCTGTCCCCTTCCTTTCATTTTCCCCCTTTCTTTTCTTAATGATTCACGTATGAAAAGTCTAAAAGAGATATAGCCAATTTACCAAAATTGCTTTTCACGATCTAATCTTATAAAGGATTCATTATATACTTATCAATTATTACAAAGTAAAACTTAAATGATAAGATAATAACCACAAGTGATACTAAGGCTTTGTTTGGATAAGAGGAGGGATGGGAAGGGAAAGGAGAAAGAAAGATGAGAAGAAAATGGATGTCAAATGTTATGAATTTTATATTTGGTTAGATAGGAAGGGTATGGTAAGAAGAGATATTTTTGAAAAAAAGTAATTTTATCCTATCAAAATAAAAAATGAATGGCCAATGATAATTAGAATGAAGGACAAACTCGTTCAAAAAGTGAATCTTTCTATTTTGTGGAATTAGTTTTAAGGGTTTAAAGGGATTCAAACACCCTTATTTTTTTTTAAATACTCTATTCAAACATGGTATGCGATTAGGAAGCCTACCTTACTCTTCTTCCCTTCTCACCCCTCCATCCAGTGATAAGGAGTTCCTCCTCGCTTAAAAGAGTTCTCGAGTTCGACTCCCCTGAATGCAATGTTTTTTTATCGATAGTCTCACCTATCATTATTAGGTGTTTGATCAAGGACGACACAAATTAGATGGATGCTAGTAGTCCCGGATATTATGGAAAAAAAAAATAACCACAAGTGATGAATGACTAAAAAGAAATTAAAATATTATTGGAAAATATTTATCTTTTTCCTTCTAAACTGAACTAATATAAAAATAATTCATTATTTTTCAGATATTAAGAGGTTGATTATTTTAAGAGATAAGAAAGAGAGTGCTCGGAATCATCTTTTTACATGTGAACTTGTTGGCCTGGATAATCTAATTTGCATTATTGACAATCAACAATGCCTAATAATATAACATCATTAGATCATTCTCTTTTAATATGATTCACACTGTGGTTATCTAGATATCAACTATATTTTTTGTTTTTCTAGTATATTATTATTGAGAAAAGTTTAAATTAAGTATAGCCATTTCTTATTATTGTATTATTAAATTAAATCAATTATGTTAAAAAATTAGCAACAATAACTTTATATTTATATTTTAACCTAACGAAATCATAATCTAAAATTGGAATAAGACATTCTTAAGAAAATCTTGTGTGACATATGAATTAAAAGACCTCAATCTAAATTCCTAATAAAAAAATGAATAATGTGAAATTCCTAAAAGCTTAAATAGAATAAAAATATAATTTTTTTATTTAAATTCTTTAGATTATTGGTAACACATCTACAAATAATTTATTTTTTTTTATTAAGAAAATATTTTTTTGGGTACCCACTCGGAAGTTCCGACGCCAAGATTATTAAAACCTGACTAATCTAGAGTCGAGTTAAAGAGTAGAACTATATCCCTTTAATCAAATTGACGACTTCAAAGATCGAACTCGGGATTAATAGCTCGCATCATTCATGAAATACACCACTGCTAATCAGATGTGTCAATCGAACTTTGTTAAGGAAACTTTTTTTTGTTAAGAACAAAAAAAATATGAATAACCCTGATGTTAAAAAAACTCTCTTTCTCTCTTTTTTTTTTCTCTCGTCTCACTCTCTCAATCCTTCAGTCTCGTCTGCGTGTGCATAAAATAATTTTAAAAATAAAAAATTAGACTGATCGATCGAAAAAGTTTAAGTTTATTTCTATCTATTTTTATAATTTAAGATTAGCTTTAAAATTTCGTAATAATTGAAGGAGAGTAAATGAAAATAATATATTAGTTATTTCAATTGTACGAGCGGAAAGTTTGGAAGGTGTTAAGAAGACGGCATGGGGGAGAATATTAGGGCGATGGCGGAGGGTCAATTCGGTGGTCGGCCTACCATTTTTTTGGGACGAGAGCACGTGCGAGAGCAGACGGCATTCCTGGCTGCGG
>LTAE01007073.1:0-23731 GCA_001647135.1 Pontederia paniculata
ACTGTAGCGGCGGTGGAGAGAAAGAAGAGGGGTTTTTATATAATCCAGAGGACACGTGTCGTGCATCGGATGGCTGATCTGATTTTATTTTATTTTTATTTTTAATTATTTCTTTGCCCTGCGAAATGACGAGAAAATCTTCATTAGTTCGAAAATTTTCAGAAATGCCACTCTGGGCTTTTGATTTTGGAATGGGCCATTACAGTTGTCATAAGTGATTCTCTGAAAGTAGTGTGTTTCGTCTGGCTACTTAACACACACCCTAGGTTTAATGGCCTTTGCTAAGTCCATCTCAACACAGATTCTGGCATATTTGCATTTATCGCCTTGAATCGTATGATCGTCCACTTTTAGGGGAGTACCAAAACAGGAGGCAATCCTCAAGATGGAGTTGAGATTGTTTAGCTAATAGGAGAGATTCAACAGTTGGATCCACACCGGAGTTGAGGTTAGGTCAAGCTCCATTGATCTAAAGAAAGGTCGTGGTTGTGAAACATTTAGAAAATCGTCGTTTAGGACCCAAGGACTGTTTGTCAGAACATGAAGCCTTTCTTCTAGATCTACAAACTTGAAGAGGAGGTAGAAGCTCCCCATCTCAATAATCCTTAGAGGGTGTTTGAGGACCACAACTCCGACATTTCCTTTTTTAGTTGTTCGGTATCCACCAGATCTCCATAGAAACGACCAATCAAATGGTTACACAACTCCTCTAAGTGTTGATCAACACCCTATTGCAGGATCTCTATTTCCTTGGTAGTTGACGCTTGAATCTTCCGGAGTTGGTCTTGAAGGATTCTTGGTCGGGATGTCGTAGCCGGCCTTCGGCCCCGCACCTTGTCAGCCAATGTAGGGTTTGTTCTTTGAAGGTTCCATGGAGCCTTAGGTGTGGGAAGAAGAGGAGTAGATGATCTTGTAGGTTCTGACGCATCGGAGACTTGTAGGTTTGGTGGGATGATGGAGGAGGAAGAGGGAGGGGGACGGTGGAAGAGGAGGGGTCAATAGGCCTCATTTTTTCTTGGTAAATGATTATAACTTGACTAATTTTTTTTATTATAGTTTGGAGATTGATCTATAACCTATTTATTAAACTTGCATTTCTATTTGGTGAGGATTATATTTTTCCATGTGATTAGTACTATGTTTATCTTTTTTACTGATGATTTTGATGCAGGAGTTAAAGATCCAAGATGGGTAAAATTTACCTGTAGTCCTAGCTATAATAGTTGTATTAGAATTTCTATTTAATATTTTTTTATCGACCTTGATCTTTCATTTTATATCTATGAAGTCCTCATGACCAGTCAGTGTTCATCATAGGCTTCACTCTTTTCCACATCAACTAAAAATAATAAAAAAACCATATAATTAATATATTTTAGAAAATAATGTAAATAATATAAAATATTTTAGGGGCGCTATCCTCATTGAAAGAGGATCAGTAATTATTCTCATTTCAAATATAATTCTTAGAGTCTATATCAAGGTTCTTAAACTTGCGGATTAAAGTCATAAAATCGGATAATTTGAAGCCTCTAGAGCACAAAACTGAGTGAAACTCGATTCAAAATCATTGTGTGTGATAAATTTGATGGACTTGCTAGTAGACTCGGTAGTAACGTGCAAACTCGGGTGCACTCATTTGTAGGCTCAAAAATTGCTGAAGTTATGTTTTAAAGTTTGAGTGCTAACACATTTAATTTCTTTCATCTATGATTTAAAGTCTTTGGACTTTGGCATCGAGTCATCTCAATCTTCCAAACCAATCATTGGGGCATCTCAAACTTGGCAATTTGAGAATTTGGGGCATCTCACGCCCAGGACTCGAGCAACTCGAATGATTATATGTAGTGACATTTTAAGGCATCTCAAACTGTTAGGTCGAGTATTGCGGTCAAGCAAGATATTTCCATGTACTCTTCTGATTTCTGAATCTTCCCTCTCAGATGCTCGATCTATTTTATATGTTTTCTCTAATTAATAATTATGCAAAATGCTTTGATGATTTCTTTTTTAATGTATTACCTCTATTTGAATCATTGACTACTCAATTAATTTCGATTGTTCTAAATTAGGAACTCTTGAAAGTTTTAAAAAGTTTTAAAATGATGTATGAAAAAAAAATTATGATTAAAATTCTTTAGGGTATAATATTTTTATAATTTTTAATATTGTACATAAACTCTACGAGTTTACCAGACGTAAAATGAGTCTACATAAACTCTTTAAATTGAAAACCTCGGTATATATCTTTCATTTATATTCATTTGGAACGACGCTTGTTTGTAATGTGTAATGTGGTGGAGAAGCATTTTAGGATTCATGATGACTCTTCTTAGGAGGGTTTTAAAGATATTCTGGATATAATTTTTCAAATCTAAATGATATTTGGCTATTGTTCAAGAAAGATGAATTTTGTAATTTTTTGTGTGTTTAACGGGCTAAATTATATCGATAAAATTTTAAAGGGGCAGCTGATTGGACTCCACATCTTTTAAACTGTAATTTGCACAGCCGTTACATTAAAATTTTGTCTACATCCCAAAGTTTGAGCAGTATAATCCTTTTTCTCCAATTTTAAAATATAAATTTTATAAAAGTTAATTTAAACAAAAGTTATTTATATTCTTTTATTATATAATGTATCCTTTTGACACCTAACTACAAATATAAATTTAAAACGGACACAAAATAAGTTTGATTACTTTTTATAAGAAAATATTTTTGAGAAGAATAACCATTATATAATATGAATTTAACATATCAGATATGTATGACATTTATCACATACATTTAAAATATAAGCTACTCTGTTAGATTAAAAAATCATGTGCTAGAAGAAGAGAGAGGGGGCGCGATCAATAATGCATGAAAAAATATAATAAGAAAAAAAGACAGACGGAATTATAATGATAAGAAAAAAAAATGAGATACATCACGATAAGAAAAATAAATGCGTGAAAAAAAAAGAAAATATGCTACATGATGTGAAAGAGAATACATAATTTATTATTATCCAAAATACTAGACAAAAATCAGCAAACAAGAAAGAGAAAAAAATAAATATGAATAAACAAAAAAGTCAAACAAATTATAAATAATTACATAATAAGATGAAATATGCAAATGAAAGTAGAAAGTCAATATTTCGTCGTGTCAAACATTGAATGGGTTAGGACACACTTATATGAAAAAAAAATATTTAAAAAGAAATTTTTATCTAAAAAACATTTATTCACCCTCATTCCATCTTAAATGTTTTAAATCGTGACTCACCATGCAAAACTTTTATAGAATTTTTATTAAAACAGTCTCTCCCTATGAAGCATGGGTACTTTAGAATTCCGCCGCCTACTCACCCCATACCCCATAGTTAAGTACTTTTTAAAATACATATCAAACTCTTATATATATAAATAATTTAAAATTTTTAAAAAATATATAATATCTTAAAAATTAGTCTAAATTAAGAAAATAATATTATTATGTTATTTTTTATTCATTTTTTAATGGTTTATATCATGAAATTATATTTTTTTATGCATGTGAACTATATTTTTATAATATATATATATATATATATATATATATATATATTAGTGTACCCATATTCTTAATTTTAGAAAATAAAATTGATGTATCTTATATCTGTATTCGTATCGGATATGGATATGGTACTCGTACCCATGCATCATAGATCTCTTCCTAACATGTTAATCCAAACACTTGGGCAAAGTGGATGACCAATTTAAAGAAAAAAAAAATATCACGGAATTGGATAAGAGAACAAGAGGCAAGCGACATTCCAAAAGGATATGTGGGCACAAAAATTCTACGTACACTGCTCCCAAGTTCCAACTACTCGGACTTCACCTCCTTCTTGTTCTTGGGGAGTTGGGGGTTTGGGACCCCCGCCGACCGATCCGATGGCCGAGAGCCCACGGGGCGCTGGCGGTGTCGACGATAAGTGGACAAGGCCACGAGCAAAAGGTGACGTTACCTTTGTTTGTAGATAGATATATGTTGGGCAGTTCACAGGCTGCATAGTACTACTACTAGTGCTGCTGCTCAACACCACCGCCACAAAGCAGGCAGCAGCTGGTGGGTGGTTCAAAGTAATTAAAAAGTAGTAGTAACTCACTCACCACCGCATGCTTCGAAGCGAGCAAAGGATTAGATTTCCTTTACCGGACAACCTTTCTTGTGTTGTGGTACGGCCCAAATCTTCTGAAAAAAATTGTCCAGTCTTTTTTATTCTGCTGCGATACTGTCAGTAGTTTTGTTTGTCTGCGTGGTGTTTGGATATATGTCTCTGAGATCCACACACATATTCTGATCTTTTTTTTTTTTTTGCTTTATCTTGTACCCCTCTGCAGTTCTGCTGTGATTGACGGGTTACTTTGGCGGCAATAATGTTGTGATCCGTGTTTGCTTCTGCTGACCGAGGAGAAGATGAGGTTTCGTTGGAGAGGAGCAGATTTTTGCTGGTGGGCATGAAGATGAGGGAGCGTTGGTTCTGAGTTATGTCTGATATATTTTATTTTGTCAATTCTAAGTGTTTTTTTTTGTGTTAATTCCATGGAAGATGTAGGCTTTGATCTGCTGAGGTATTATCTCTGATTCTTGGAATATTGGCTTGTGGGATTTGAGCTGCTCTTAAAATCAGTGAATTTTCGAGCTGGAGTTCATTCAATTGGCGGCTCGCGAGTTGCATCTGCGTTTGTCAATTATAGATGGTGTTGGACCTGGAAGCATGCTGCTGATCCTAGCTTAGGCTACGGATTTTGTGAGCAATTCTTGGACTTCAACTGGATTCGGGGTATTGTAGAGTAATGGGGTGCTTGTATTCAAAGGAATGCTGCTGTGGCAAGGTGCCTGATTCCCCCCAAGAAGCCAGAAGTAAACAAAGTGGACGAAAGACAATTTCGCATTCTGGCATTTCTTCTGTTTCTTCTGATGGGGAAGGAGAAGAGGATGATGAGATACGCCAGTTGAGCATATCAAGGGATTCAGATGTCGGAATCAATCGCCTGTCGAGAATTTCTTCTCAGTTTCTCCCCCCTGAAGGGTCAAGGACGGTAAGGGTTCCATTAGGGAACTTCAATTTGAAGTATTCGTATTTATCACAAAGAGGATACTACCCTGAGGCACTGGATAAACCCAATCAAGACAGCTTCTGCATCCACACTCCATTCGGAACAAATCCGGATGATCAATTCTTTGGCGTATTTGATGGCCATGGAGAGTATGGAGCTCAGTGTTCGCAGTTTGTGAAGAGAAAATTGTGCGAAAACTTACTTAGGAATAGCAAATTTCATACTGATGCAGTTGAAGCTTGCCATGCTGCTTTCTTGGCAACAAATTTGCAGTTGCATGAGGATAACTTGGATGACACAATGAGCGGGACTACTGCAATAGTCATTTTGGTGAGGGGTAGAACAATATATGTTGCAAATGCAGGTGACTCTAGAGCTGTCATTGCTGAGAAAAGAGGTAAGGGCATTGTGGCTGTGGATCTCTCAATAGATCAGACTCCATTTAGAAGTGATGAGCTTGAGAGAGTCAAGCACTGCGGAGCTAGGGTGTTGACAATGGATCAGATAGAAGGGCTAAAGAATCCAGATGTGCAATGTTGGGATACCGAAGAAGGTGATGATGGTGATCCTCCCCGATTGTGGGTGCAAAATGCAATGTTTCCTGGAACAGCATTTACACGAAGTATTGGAGATTCCATTGCTGAATCTATTGGTGTCGTGGCAGTTCCTGAGATCTTTGTTATGGATCTAACTCCAAACCATCCTTTTTTTGTGATTGCTAGTGATGGGGTATTTGAATTTCTTTCCAGCCAAACGGTAGTAGATATGGTAAGTTGTTCTATAACTTTTTGCTATCTTCAATAGACTGTCATAGATGCTTGCTTATGTTTTGATGGAAGCCTTAGAGCCTTAGCTGGATGGCTGAAATTTCAGTGAGGAAAAAAAATTAAAATCTGGAGGAGAATAACTCTCTTTGGCCTATTAAAATCATTATATTTATTTACTGAGCTCTTAGAGTATATTTTTATTACTTTTGTTAAATTAACTAAATTCTCGGTTAATTCAATAATAGACTCGAATATTAATTTTTGTGGGCAAGAAACTTGGAGGTTCTAATATTTAAAGTTTTGTAACTGAGGTTATATGTATATATGAACATCATATATCATGAATATTGCTTTAGGGGATTAGCCACCATATGTGTCCCAAGATGTCCCCTATGAGTCAGATATTGTTTTAAGTTTTACGTAAGCAAAAAATGTTTTGAGGGAGTATGGGATGGTTTCCCATTGAAGCATAAAAAGTTCAAAATAAAGTAGAAATTGAAGAAAACAGAAAGAAGTTAACATAGGACAGAAAGATGATGAAAATTCATACAAGGTAAGACAAGACAAGAATACACATTAAGCTGGTTCCTCTTTTCGGTTACATTCAACTGATTGTTTTTCTGTAAATATAAGAAGAAATGGTGTGTAAGAGAACTCATGACTTTGAACATAATATGATTAATTACTTTTATCGAGAGCAAAGATGCTCATCTTGATGTGAAAGAAAAGATACCATATGCGTCTAGCCCAGAGATCGCACAATCCCAACATTTACTGTTCTATGTGCTCATACTGGTTCCCATGCCATGCACGTGCCAACATTGTACCATTGTCATGATGGCCCAGCACTTAGGTTGCCTGGTATTGTGCCAACCAGAAATTAGCTCGATATATGTTAAAGGACCTAAACAACAAACTTCTAACATTGTTCTGATGGTAAGCTTTGAGGATGAAGAACCTGGTATTGTGCAGTAACTTGTTATGTTTGCCATTGTAGGATGTTTGCTCTGTGCCAAGAGCCCATTTTTCATGGTAAGCTTTGAGGACATATTATACAGATGCTTAAACCTTTGTAATGGCCTATTTGAATTAATTTTCATCAGTACATGAACATTTTTTCAGCATGTTCTGAATTGAATAAAGAAAAGAGGAAGTTCACAAGTTAAGTTAAGCATGACTGTCAATCAAGCTAATCCACATTAGCTAGTGTTCTAGCAGCCTTACTTTATGGAAGCAAATTCTGAAATTGCTATGATAATGCATGATCTTCAATCTTACATACAGAAGAAATAGGCTTGAATACTTATGATCAAGAACCGAGTGTCAAGCTTATAATTCAAGTAAAGAACTGAATGTAAAGCTTTTTATTCTACATTGATGCACAAAAATATAACTGCTAGTTTATTAATATATGTAACTTTATGCCCGTCAAAAAAAATATATATGCAACTTTATCTGAGGTTTGTATTTTATTTGACTGTTGAGTACGTTTATCCATTATGAGACTTTTCTCGTCCTATAAGATCCGTATATTAAAGAATTTAATATTTGCAATAACTATACTATAAAGATTATGTGAGATAAAAGAGTCAACTCTTATAATTGAGTAATCGAAAAAGAAGTCAAAACTCTTTCTTGTTACGATACACATGTACTGAAAAAAGGAAAGGAAAAATAGAAAAATCACTAATATATGTTTTGATACTATATGTACAAATATTTTCTAATATATGTGATTCCTCTATGTCAGGTTGCCAAGTATAAGGATCCTCGAGATGCATGTGCTGCAATTGTTGCTGAGTCGTATCGACTTTGGCTACAGTATGAAACTCGCACCGATGATATTACAATCATAATTGTGCATATTAGTGGGTTAACTGATGTACGAGCTCAGTTATTTTTTTAAATCATGCATCTCCTACCAGTTAAGAATTTTTTAATCCTCCAATGAAGTTGTTGTTCTTTACCAGGCTGATTCTGTTGTTGCAACTAACATGCCCCCAAAACCTCTGCAACAAGTTGTGGAAGTGTTGGGTTCTGAGTCTCCGTCTAATGTAAACTGGAACACCAGAAATCATCGCAGACATGATCCCTCACGTGCTAGATTGAGAGCTATTGAAAGTTCCCTTGAGGATAGCCAGACTTGGTTTCCACATTCTCCAGCCCATAGGAAAACATGGGAAGAAGAGGTATACTTCAACCACACATATTAGTTTCTGTCCAACAAAATATATCTGTAGTAGAAAAGATTTCTTGTATCAGGAAGGATCTCCAACCCTTCTATTTATTTATTTGTTAATTCTAACATTCATGAATCTGTCTTTTGAAACACAGGCACATATTGAGCGTGTACTCCAAGATCATTTTCTTTTCAGAAAGCTCACTGATTCTCAGTGTCAGGTTTTGCTTGATTGCATGAGAAAGGTTGATGTGAAGCCTGGAGATGTTGTTGTGCAACAGGTCATGTCTTGCTTGATTCAGTGTTTTTAAACTTCAGCTTGATGAACAAAATTGTGACGGACCTCACATTTTATATATCTTCGAGTGTTGCTAAATGGTAGTTACAAATTTCAAATGCAGGGCAGTGAAGGTGATTGCTTTTATGTTGTTGGAAGTGGTGAGTTCGAAGTTATAGCGACTCAGGTACACTATTGAGTTTTCACTTATACACCTTTGTTATTTTATCTGTTTTATATTCTCTTTGTATTGATTTCGTTGACCTACAAATCAACATGATTAGCTTTATAAAATATAACTAAAGAAAACAGAAAGGGATACCTCTTCCAAACTTCCCGTTATGATATATGGACTTACAATTTGGCACCAATTAAGACACCAATATCATTGTGGCATGACATGGGTTTGCGTGTTACAGTTTGATACATAATCTTTTTTTCTTAGACCAGCAACGACACTCACTTTCATCGCAGTACTCAAATTTTAGTCATCAACATAGAATTAGGTGAATGTTGATTTAAGAATTTAATGCTTTTGTAAATCAAGCCTGTTTCATGTAACTTGCTTAGATAAACAAAATCACTAAAGTGCGACCTCCTGAAGATAAAGGAACTGATCCTTTTTTTTTTTTTTGCTATTAAGGAGTTTATGCAGTTACGTTCAATTGAAGAGCATGCTAAATAAGTCATGGATCTTATATGGACACATTTAAAATAAGATACAATCAACTAGCAGGAAAATCAATTAGCTAATGTTTCACCTATATATTGCATCTGGTTGTTAGATAATTTTAGTTGTGGCTCTGGTTGAGAATTTAAGTGACATGATATGACAAATAAAATGTGACTTGCTACATTACTGGGACATGACATGGTTGACCAATACTGTGCACAAAGCAGAAATTAAACAGTCAAATAGCACTGCAAAAGGAGATACAGGGAAAATAACATAGAAAGATCACACTCCAATGGAAAGAGTTAGTCTCCTTTCAATGTGAGCAGGGTGAACTGATATATAAAAGAAGAGAAAAAAAATGCAGAAAACAAAATTTTTTTATCAACTTAACTCTAGCATTTGATCCGAGCCGAAGAAGAAAATAACAAAAAGATAAAAATGAAAAATGACCATTATGATCACCATAGCCATACAATTAATTAAAGGGGAAGGGATGTCCATTGCCGTACTCATTTTCTTCATGTGTGGAGGGAAAAAGGTATCCTATCACCATAGTCCATACTTCCTAAGCAGTAGGACATTCTTGCTATTTACATGGGGATATATGTAAATGTATGTATCAGTTCGATTAATTGGACTGTATTACCATGTACAACAAAAGATATTGTCCAAAATGGTAACATCCTACTGGTTTTCTTTTGGGGGAGCCTTCTTTTGGCACCACTCTCCTACACATACTTGTACATTTCCATCTCTTTTACTTTAAAACAAACGGATGACTATGAAGTTGTGTAGTCATCTTTTTTCCTCTAAAAAAAAGAGATTGTCTAAAATAAAAGATTGTACCATATCATAGTACGGAACGTCTTTATGGCACATCACTTAGATTACTATTGTGTACAGTCCAGATGATAAAAATTTATCGAAGTTTCTGTACCCTCATTGATCATGGATGATTCAATTGTTTCTTTCTTGCTGTTAGCAAAGGAAGCTCTCTTATTCACCAAAGTCGTTGATATGACTGGTGACAAGACACAAACAATAAGCAAAAGATACATAATGGGTGTTAGTCACTGCTTGTTTTACTATATGCCGCTATTACATCTAGTACCTACATGCTATGACGTTTGCCAAATGGAGCAATTGTAATGCTTTTGATTTGTATTAGATGAAAGTCGAACAATTGTCAATCACATTTCTGATATATTACCTTCTTGGAGAATATTGCAACTTGGTCACTTGATGGCTATCAGTCATGCATAGTATGAGAAATATGAATAGGATAAGAATGTCTGAATAATATGACTTTTCAAGTAGTTCTTCAGGAGAATAATTTCCTAGTTTGGTGTTGGGACTTTTTGTCAAGCGACAAATAGAAATAGCAAGTTCATATGGGAAAATTTAAGGATCTTATTATTCACATGGAATTTTGCATCTGTTTCATAATTAGCATAACTTTACAAAGAAAATTGCTAATATAATATGAGCAGGTACAAGATGGGAAGGAAGTAACAAAGGTGCTGCACCAATATTCAGCTGAGAAGTTGTCATCATTTGGTGAACTTGCATTTATGTAAGATGTGCATGCAACCTTAGAAGATTTTACCTATGTTTTCATCATCTCTCTTCTGTCTGCAAGATGATCTGCTTCTTATAGTTTCAGTTTAAGGTCATAACTTTATTTCTTCGCTGAAACTTGAATATCAGTAACAAGTACTAATTTCCGTTATGGATTGTGACTATTATGATAGATATCCATGTTATAATTACAAACACTTATATATTTATAAGGAAAAAGGTGTGTGCTCTGTACTTTAATGTTGTGTGCATGTAGCGCATGAAAATTACTTGTAATTTAAAGAATGAGTTATCGTAGCTCTTTTGTCTTGACATTTGATTTTTTTAACCAATATTATTAATAATTTTGGTTCATGTGTTACACGTTCCTTATATGTATATATATATATATATATATATATATATACACATATATATATATATATACATATATATATGTATATATATACTAACACACATATATATACGCACATATGTGTATATATATACACATATGTTATAGATTGTGACTATTATGATAGATATCCATGTCATAATTACACACATTTATATATTTATAGGGAAAAAGGAGTGTGCGTGTACTTTAACTTTGTGTGCATGTAGCGCATGAAAAAATTACTTGTAATTTAAAAAATGAGTTATCGTAGCTCTTTTGTCTTGACATTTGATTTTTTTAACCAATATTATTAATAAGTTTGGTTCATGTGTTACACGTTCCTTATATATATGCTAACACACACACACACACACACACACACATACATATGAACATATAATTTATAAACGCCATCTTTAAAAAAAGGTATTTCTATTTTATTTTAAATGCTTTAAATGATTATATACAATTAGGATTTAGAAGTTCTATAACGGGGCTTCCATGTTTAATTTGAGCTGCTTACTTTTCGAAGATTAATATAAACTCTCAACTTTTATGTGAATCAGAAAACACACACTTGGGTCATGCCTGATGGAATATCATAGTGATATCCAGCCCATTGATCATAATATGCTAACAGTAATGATTTCGTATCATCCCTTCTTCTTTTTCAACATTGAAGAGTTAAGAATTCCTCTCTAACCAATTATTTGGGACAGTCTCACCTGATATTATAATGCCTTATGGTGTACTTTTTTGGTATTCTTTCTGAATGACTAAGAGCTAGCTTATCACGGATTGCGAGCCAGTTGAATCTATTGTTTCTAAGATATGTAACTTTGACTAAGCTTCTATTAAGGTATGTAGTGTAATCAATGGACTTCGGGAAACCATAATGAATTCACATTTGAGAGTGTCATTAATTGTAGTGTAAGCCTTCATGTTTCCTCCTCTGCTTCTTTAGTGCATCAATGCTCTGCAGTTTGTGTTCTATAGCTTAAAACTATAATAGGTGCCTCAACTTTTCTTATGTCTCTGTGGCTGCATATGGTAAATCTCTGTGGAAAAACTTGTTCTGAAAAGGTTTGATTTCATCCGCTGCATCTATTGTCAATTTTTCAAAAACTGAAAAATAGATGTTGACGACAGTAATTGTCTCAAGAAAGCAAGTTACTATTGTTTCACCAAACACTCAAGTAACAAACCTAAGTTGTAGTTTTAAGAAAGCTTGCTCACAATGTGTTTGCTTCTGAGTTATTTTGTCATTTCGTCGAGTTATAATAGGTAGAAGTGTTCATGGGTCTAGGTTGACATAATCAACCTCGTAAACATGATCTGGCAGCTGATGTGGATCTCCAAACTGACTATGGGTCAATATGCTAGCAAAAGCACCATTGAATATTAATTTTTTGCATGGCAAGTTAGGAGGCAGAGAGTCATGCACTTGAGTGAGGTGGGTAGCATATGATAATGGCAATTGTGAATTGTGTCTCACATGATGAGGACACATCTCATCTATTTTTTGGTTTCGTGGTGGCAAAGGATGTGTGGTCTTCATCCATATGTGGTTTGATTAACACAAGAGAGGAGGGTAAGTTTTGGAGACCGTTATGAGTTGGACCTAATCGGCCAAGTCGGATATTCTTTCACAGACAGCTAAGGGCAAATCAGTGGTATTTTTTTGGGCAATTTGGTTGCAATATAACAGAACAAATGATAAAGAATTGTATGAAATATTGTGTGACATGCGAATGAATTGATAAAGGATTGGAGGTCCTTCTTGTAATAACTTTCTGTAACATTGTTATAATTTTATTAGAATAGCTGGTTGATTATCGACCTAGTAATTATTTCATCCATTCCCTTCTTAAAAGAAATGACCCTTTTAGGACTTCTTGGCTACTTGTTGGTGCGAAAAATCGATAGCGATAAAGCTAGCAAGTGCACTAGTTGCACAAGTAATAAAGAGATGAGTAGAGTGTCGAACTCACGAGGACTGATGAGTTCTAGTTTCTTAAATCTTATCTATTAACTTGAAAAGGTTAATTTCAGTTGATCTCAAATTATCAGAAAGAAAAGAAAAGAGTTTTATCAAACTTACGAGTTGATTGGGTTAAGACTTTATCTTACCACTGTTGTCTCTTGGAATAATCAAATTAATTAGTCTTGCAATTCTTGTGATGGAAGAGTTGTGTTAAAGGTATAAGACTCCGAATTAGATGACCGAACTACCTTAATCTAATGTTAACTAAAGATGGGCTCAAACCAAATCAATCTCTAGTTAAATTAAACTAAGATGCAGTAAACAACAAACCATAAATTGTTGAACCCCGAACCAGGTGATTAACAACCCACAATTCACAAATTTTGAACCAGATAGATGTGAACAGACTTGCACCCGAAAATGGACCGCATTTAGAAAATGATGTGCGACTCGGTGGAAACATTAGAGGAAAATGGTCTGTGTTGGTCAAGAACACAGCCCGAGACGGAGAGAAAACGACCCGCGTTCTTGGGAAAACGTTCTGAGTTCTTGAAGGCGAGAAAAATATTCAAATTAAAATATTCAGGAAGTCTAATATCCAATTCAATTGTAGAGAAATCTCATTAACAACATCTCTCAATTAAAGTCAATGAAAAGACTCAATAAACATTAATAATCCAAAATAACGATGCAAGTTCACAGATTGCAGAGATTATAAAATAGTCAATAAAATAACGGGGTTCAATCAAAGTATATCCCCTAAACACAGAAAAATTCTAGCCTTAAAAAATAAGAACAAAAAGCTAACAATAGGTCTTGGCAAAGCTTCGTTGTCTCTTGATCTTCGGGATGAATCTTAGGCTTCTCTCCTCTTGTAGATGGCTTGAACAACACTCCAGTTATTTTCAATAATTATGAGGATATATTCTCTCGGCTAGAAGGCTTTATTTATAGGTACAAATCTAAGGAGATGCCTTAAATAGGACGGCTTTGATGAATCCTATATCAACACAACTTTGTATCAGTCGTCGGATCGCATGAACCGACATATGTGTGAGACAACATGGTCCACGTCACAATTATTTAAGTTTGAGTTGTACACCGCGCATGCCGGCTTCAAATGATGACACGTGGTGAAATCTAGTTGGAGATCAGATCTTTTTTTACTTCGACACGACTTTGAACACAGAGCAATTTGAACTTGGCGCGAAAACAGTTCGTTTTGGTTAAGGACCCGGGCCGTTTTATGCGGGCAGTTGACACGGCTTTGACATCTTCGTCGAATACGGGCTGTTTTGGCTTGGGATACGGCCCGTTTTGCTTGGTGTTTTCTGATTTATATTTTCTGATCTGATTTTTCTCCTTTAATTTGCCATAAATTGAAGTAATTGTCCTGAAAAGTCAAATATCTAATAACTTTTCATTTTGTGCTATTAAACAGGTATAATAAACCACTTCAGGCATCTGTCCGTGCTGTGTCCAATGGAACACTATGGTCCTTGAAAAGGGAGGATTTTCGACGAATATTGGTGTCAGAATTTTCCAACTTGTCATCATTAAAGTTGTTAAGAACAGTGAAGCTCTTCTCCAAACTCACAATCTTGCAATTAAGTCAAGTTGCTGATGGTCTTCAAGAAGTGTCATTCTCAGATGGCCAAAAAATAGTTGACAAGGTACTCAAATATTCAATGCTTCAAATGTATTTGTAATACCACAGTAATTTTCATGAGATAATTTGAAACATATGTAGAAACTACATGTTTGTTTCTTGTACCCTAAATCCAATTGGTGAACAGTAAAATTAAACATTTATCTTTACTAATCCATTTTGCTTTAATGGTTTCTGGCATCTTGACAAGTGACCTTGAACTTTTTCTTTTTGCAACTCGCTTCTGTTTGATTAGGAATATTAAGATGATCGATCTCAGATGACTTTGCAAAATGGTGACTCTCACTATAATCATCATTGATCTTCTTTATTTTGATCTATTTTGCAGAATGATTGTATTTCGGCATTGTATATCATCCAGAAGGGTCAAGTAAAGATAACATATAGACCGGACCTTATAAGTCCAACTGCCAGCAGCATTTTATCTGTTCATCTTGATCTAGGAAATCACTATCAAGAAAATAACGAACATATAATAGAAATAACTGAGGGAAGCCATGTTGGCGAATGGGCTCTCCTTGGTGAACTTATTAGCAATTTGACTGCAACATGTGTTGGTAACGTGGTGTGTACTGTCATAACAAAGGACAAGTTTGATGCAACAGTAGGGGATCTTTCAAAACTTAAGCAGGATGATCTCAGGCATGTGTTTATCTACCACCAGAATGTATTATCCTATGTCTCTTCTTCAAATAGTAATCAGCATGAAATTTGGTTGCTTCTTCAGGTTAAAAAATTCCTTAGGTTCGCCAATAATAAAATGGAGTCAAAATGGTGCTTCTCAACGTATGAAAGTCCAGTTCTCTGATTTGGTATGGTTAGTACCTGATTTTTTAGTTAGAAAAGAACAGCACTTTAAGAAATTGTGTGGTTTGCAAGATGAAAATCTTTTGATCTATGCCATCTAGGAATGGAAGAAGGCAATACATTCAACTGAATGCAGCGAGATTGGTCTTGTTGTAGTAAAAGGTTCTGGTATGTATGCAACATTTAACATAGCAATACTATCTTTTTGTGTGATATATTCCTTCTAAATGGAAGTTTGCCTTTGTAAGTGATCATCACTGAATTTCTTTTATCATCTACTTGATTGGTTATCAGAAAATGTCCTGTCCTTGAAAAGGTTTTCTAAAAAGAAGATTAAAGAGCTAGGAAAAGAAACTCAAGTCTCGATGGAGAAAGATCTGATGATGAGTTTGAACCCATATGCATGTCTGCCAAAAGTACTATGTACTTGCGTTGATCAATCATATGCTGGAATTTTGCTTGATTGCTGTCTCAGTTGTTCTTTGGCGTCTATAGTTCTTACTCCGCTGGATGAACCCTCTGCAAAATTTTGTGCAGCCTCTATTGTGGTTGCACTAGAAGAGTTGCACAAGGTTCTACTTCTCCTTAAACTTATATAACCTTCTTTGTCTTTGCTTCTTTTGGCTTCATACAGAGGATGAAAGTTTTACTTAAACATTTGTTTCTAAACACAGAATTCTATCATTTATAGAGGCGTTTCTCCAGATGTTCTACTTCTTGATCAATCGGGGCACCTGCAGGTACTTCTTTTGCGAATATTCTGCTTCACTTTCTTTATTTGTAAAAGATATATGTCCCACGGTTAGTTATTTTTAATAAAATAATTATTATGCCACACGCTGTCAATAGTATTTGTTTACATTTTTTATCTCGACATAAAATGTTCCAATACATCTGTTCTGCATCCATTTCTTTGCAGTTTGTGGACTTCAGATTTGCAAAAAAGTTAAATAGTGAAAGAACATTCACCATATGTGGCAATGCAGACTCTTTAGCACCAGAGGTTATATTGGGAAGTGGCTATGGATTCGCTGCTGACTGGTAAGATGCATTTAACATGTCTTTCTTTGACAGCTATACATCAATATGAAATGTATGACTGTCTTATCATTCTTACATTGGATTCTTCTGAAAGTTGGTTGAAACAAACATGTTAAATATAATTACGACTACATTATGCTGCATAATCATTGTTAATTTTAAAGAAATATTGTATTGCTTATTCAGAATCGATGAAACCAAGACATCTTATTGGGAAAGAAATAAAAAGAAATACTAACTGAAAAAGAGAAGGAAAAGAAATGAAAGCTGGTACTTTATAGTGACCTATTCTTAATTGCAATTGATTGAGCTATTAATGTATAATCAAACCATTGTCTCTGCGTGAGTTGAACTTTCTATTTGTAGGATCACAGCCTTATTGGGCTTTTACCTGAAAGTGAAATATAACTTTCATGCATAATACTTAATTCTCATGCCCCTAAAATTGAAATCATGATATTATGTGCAAACAATTCTTTGCATGTTTGTAGTGCCACACGAAACTACTTCAATTCATAAAGCCAAATTGTCGTTATAGATCACTTGAGAATCCTCTATTATCCAGGTGGGCATTGGGCGTTTTAGTCTATTTTATGCTTCGGGCAGAAATGCCATTTGGTTCTTGGCGAGAAAGTGAACTAGAAACATTTGCAAAGATTGCCAAAGGGCAACTAACTTTACCACAGGATTTCAGCCTAGAAGTTGTTGACCTGATAACCAAGGTTCTCCTCTGAGTCCCTACTCTTTTTTTTTCCTTGTCTCAATCTGTAAGATAATTACTGTTTGGACATGTTGGTTGCTATTTGGCAGCTACTCGAGGTGAACGAAAATTTAAGATTGGGAAGCCAGGGACTAGATTCCATTAAAAATCATTTGTGGTTCAAAGGTATCGATTGGAAACAAATTGCAAATGGCACTTTTCCAGTTCCAGAGGAAATCACTTCTCGCATAAATATGCAAATGCAAAAACATTCAGCGGAAGATATTGAGCTTCCCTTGTCCTCTCCCTCTCAAGATCATGCTGATCTCGGCACCCCTGGTTGGCTTGAGGACTGGTAAAAGTAGAATATGCTGTTCTTGGCGATATCCATATGAATTCTTGCAAGCTTCCTCCATATGGCTGCTATTAGCTGAATGTACGTGCTGCTGCGCAATATACCAATCAAAAAACCAAGAGTTCAACCGTTATCTAATATCTCCATTTGTTTAGTTAAAGAGTTGAGCAAGGTAAATGTCATACAATTTGCTTATCTTCTTAATATACACATCGCTGCAGTTAATTGCCTTCAGAAACTGAAATTTTCAGGTAACTGTCTATTCTTCGTTACATAACTTCTTAAACTATTATTATTCTCTTGTACAAAGAAAGTGGGCTACTTTGATATTTTGGGGTTTCTGGAAAGCAACAAGAATGAATCTAATGATGTTACGGAATCATATTTGGGAACTCTCGTGCATGCTACAATTTGTTTGCCTGTTGATAAAAACAAAGTATGATTCGCCGAAGAGAAAAACAATAGTATTTTCCTTTTGTTGTGTTACATACTAATACCTGTGCTATCAGTATTTGAATTTTTTCATTAATGATTCCAAAATTTGATCAATTCTATCCGTTGTGCATACCAATCTTGGATTTTTTTTTTGTTTTGGACAAGATATTATATTAGCTGTGGAGGTAGGTTCAAATAATCCCGGCAGTTGAGAAAAGATGAAAGCCAAAAGAAAAAAAGAATTATGAAACATTGGATGCCATGCTGCATGCTTAATTTAATGAACGCGGAAATGATTTAGATGTTATGTAATGTGACAAACTCCTTAAGATGCTCCCATTCTTTTGTCTTAGAATGGGTGTTGTCACTGTTTTAATGTCACTCTTTTTCTATCAATTCTATTCCTTAATTTATGTATTATAAAGTATATGATATTTTTAATTCTTTTCCTTACTTTTCTGTATTATAAAATGTATGACAGCTTTAATTCTACTTAATAAAGTATATTTTACCACTTCATTTATACCGTTAAGAAAGACAATTAAGATAAGAAGATGACAAGTTAATTATTATATTCTAATACTATAATCTCACCGTCTATTGCCATATTTTATCTTTGGATTGTAGATTTATAGTACTTTCTTTTGCATCTCGGGTGATTGAAAAATATAATTCTGTTTGAGCTTCTATGATAATGCAAAATAATATTTTTAATCTATTTTTTTAGCTTCCACTTGCATATAAAATGAATATGTGTATTGAATATTGAAGAGAAAAAAAATGAGTGGTTCTTTTATCTTTTAAGTAACTTAAACCTATAAAATGTTGAACTCATATTTTATATTATATCTTAATTTTTTATTTGTTTAACAAGTTTTAATTACTGTATTTTATTGACCTAGACGAACAAATATTGGAAAATAAGATTTATTGATCACCATAAACTCATCATATATTAATATAATTCAAATCATATTTAGATTATAATATAACAAAAAAATACTAAAGTAATGAAGCATGTTACCAGTGAAATAAATAACAACCGATGACGAAGAATTTCCTTTTTGTAACATGTTTTTATTTTTGGGAAATTAGAAAAAAAAGTTAATCATCAATTGATTAGTTTAATTTTAAGGAATAAGGACAAGTGTTACCAAGTTGCTGGATATAAAAAGAGTAAAGAATAGAAAGGACAAATAAAGTAATATTAAAATTTTAAGAGAACCAATAAAATTATAAAAGCATTCATTAATCTATAGCATCGGGTAGTCAACCCAAGATCATGTCGAACAAGAGCTAGTCCTTGTAAGCAACGGTCCCATTGGTTATTTGAATCCTACCGGATCCGATGACTCCACCTTTGAAAAATATATAAAATAAATAAATTTTAGTTAAATTAATAATTTTAAAAATCAAATCAAGATTATTAATTTTTGAATTTTTTAATTAAGGACTTTTATTAGCTAATCATTATCTAAATTAAGACTGCTTGATTTAAGCTGATAAAAAAAATTGATAAGTACTATTAATAATAAATATTTTAAGTGTTGAAATTTATTTTAAAATATAAGTAGTTACATGTTTAGATAAAAGTGCTTGTTAAATTAAATATTGATTAATATACTCTTGAAGTTATATGATAATAATATTTAAAAAATAATAGATAAAAAAATAATATCGTTGATAAAAAAATAAAGTCAATAATTTAAAAGTAAATAAAGGAAATATTGTTTATTTTTTCAACTTATAAATCGTTATCCTAACAACTTATAAGTAATTTGTTGGATTATTTTTATTTTCTCTTTTAATTATCGCGAACTTTTAAAACATACTTCTAAATTATAAAATTGGTTAGAATTAGATCTAAACTTTTTTCGATCGGATAATTTCATCTAAGAGTTTGGTATTGAATTTTGTAAAATTATTTTAGTTTATTAAATTATTATTTTACATTTGTAATTAAAAAATTATTCTCCTCTCTTTCTCTCTCTCCTCTCTCTCTCTTTCTCTCTTCCCTCTTTTTCATTTTTCGCTCTCTCTCTCTTTCATTTTTCTCACTCTCTCTTTCCTCCTTCGTCTCTCCTCTCCCTCCGGCGAGCTCACCTACATGCCTAGATGAGTCGGTGAGCTCACACACCGACGAGAAGAGAGCGAGGGAGAAGAATGAAAGAGAGAGCAAGAGAGAGGGAGAAAAAAAGAGAGGGGAGAGAGTGAAATATTTTTTATATATGGGATAAATTGATAATTTCATAAATTAAAATAATTTGAATAAATTCAATATCATATCGTTGAATTAAATTGGTCATACAAAAAAGTTTAGATATATTTTTGCTCGATTTTATAGTTTAATGATATGTTTGATATTTCAGGGGGAGAAAAATGAAAATAACTCAAAAACTTTTTATTTATCAAATATGGAGAACTTTTAAAATTAACTTATAAGTAGTTTTAAACTACTTATAAGCTAAGTTAGTAGGTGAGCATGAGCCGAGATGACTCGATTGTCTCAGCCCGTATTGATCCGATTTATCAAGATTTTTTTTCGATCTGATTATCATACGAGTTTGTGTCAGGACAAGTCCCAAGATACCTGATGTGATTTGGGTTTAAATCGGGTTACAATATAAAATAATCAATTAATCTCGACCCAATATTAATATTTAATTATTTATTTTAATATATATATATATATATAATTCTTCTTATTTTTAGGTTATATATATCTAGTTCTATTTTTATTCGATCCACTTTATATCTTACTTATATATTTTATTATTATTATTATATATATAAACAATTAATCTCGACCCAATATTAATATTTAATTATTTATTTTAATATATATATTATATATATAATTCTTCTTATTTTTAGGTTATATATATATATATATATATCTAGTTCTATTTTTATTCGGTCCACTTCATAGCTTACTTATATATTTTATTATTATTATATATGTATATATATACCTCATGCCATATGACTTTGCCCTAAAAAATAAAATCCTAGATGAACATTTGACATTTTGATTAATAAATATTATATTTCATTGCACTATGAGTTTTATATTTTATTTAATAATTTATAGTAATGGTACAATGTTAAAAGTGTTATATTTTTGCTATAATATTAAATGTTCGATTATATTTTTTTTTTATAATGTCTTGCAATGCATTTTGGTAAAGAATTTTTTTGATGAAATTTTTTTATTTATCAATATTAACTTTTTTCGCCTATTAAGTTTATAATAGAAAATTATATGTTGAATATTTTTCATACAAGTGTAACATTTTTTGTGTAATTCATAAATCTTTCGAGTATTCATAACTCTAAAAAAATATTAAAATAATCGAGACTTCTCGATCTAGTTTTCAACTCAAATTGGAACGTCGCGGACCTGACTCGATTTCAATTGCGTCAGAAAATAGGACTAGTTATCTCTTTTTCAATTAAATTCGGGTCGATACCGAAATCGAACTTGGTTATGATCATCCCTAGGATAAGCCAAACAAGTTCTAAGTCATCTAATCAACTAAACTTAATTACACATGCACAAACATGACATTTTGCCAATGAAACTGGTGAGTGACTCTTAAAATATTGAGGGCCCGACAAATTATTTTTACATTAATGATTATGAAAACTTAGACGATTAAAAGGTCATTTAGCTTTTTCAAACAACAACTTGCTACATTCTCTCCAATTTTCTGTATATTAAATATTATCATATATATATATATATATAAATTATTGCGTAATTCTGAAAAAAAGGGTTGCATAAAGTGAAGGGAAAACACAGAAAGATAGATTTTCGCCAGTCGGATGGGGGCTCCTAGCTTGCATCTATAACCTTATATGGTCGCTTGCCCACTGCACTCCGCCCCCTTCACCCGCTGTTGTTACGCGGGTCGATGGCACATGCGTCGTGATTGCAGGTACGCTCCTTTCCGAATGTGGAGTCGACGGTTCAAAGATGCACGCTCGTGTGTGTCTATTTGGCTCGCATCGTCACTGACAGCTCGTCATGGCTGGAGCGCGATTGTCGGCATCATCATCTCCATCACGGCGTATCCGCATACACCGATCTGCTCATCCATAACGATCGTGATCACATGCATCACGGCTAGTGTGTCCATCATGGTCGTGATCACAGAGATCACGGCTGGTCACACTTACAACAATCTCCCACTTGACCAGCGTGATCGATGTGTCAGCACTCCCACTATTTGTGAGTAGTCTAACTGGAAATTATGTCTTGAAGTTTCACTATCCGTGAATACTTCTCACTAACTCAGTCACTCTTGAGTCCCATCAAGCTCACATGCTTGATAAAAATACTAGTTGCAATTTTTTTTGTAAGAGAATCAGCCAACATATCACTCGTAGACATGTAGGTCACTATTACTTCCTTCCTTTTTATCGATTATATCCTGAATATAGTGATACTCAATCTCAATATGCTTTCCTTTCAAAATATTAGCTCCACTGTGTATCAAGTTTATCGCAGCTTGATTATCACAATACATAGGTAATGGTCCTCTGACCAAATCGAGCCCTAGTTCTAAAAGAAAATATCTGAGTCATACACCATGGGTGACTGTTGTACTACAAGCAATATACTCAGCCTCTTGTGTGTGTCTCGCCATATATCCTTGTTTCTTGCTACCTCAAGAAATGGTTGCACCACCCAGAAGGAACAAGTGACCCGATGTAGATTTGCGATCGTTAATATCACCGTCGAAGTCTACATCTGAATATCCTACTGTCTCGAGTGTCTCAGTCTGGTATGTCAATCTTAGTTGTATCATCCCCTTTAGATATCATAGTATCCTCTTAATGACTTTTCAATGAGCCTTTCTAAGATTACTTTAAAATTTGCTAACAAGGCTTACCGCGTAAGCTAAATCGGGTCTCATACAGAGCATCACATACATTAGGTTGTCCGCCACTTATGCATAAGGCTCATTTAAAGGTTCTTGCCCTGCATTGAGATACTGGCTCTTGCTCAGCCTCTTCCCAATCACAAGTGGTGTTGGTGCAGCTGCATCGTGAACCTCCTTAGTACTTTTAAATAATGTATTGTTCTTGACTCAAACTCAAACTCTTTGAGTTTTTGACACGACTGATTTGAATGCCTAATACATAGGAGGTCTCGCCCATGTTTGTCATTTCAAATCGCTTGCTCAATTTGTCTTTGATCTCATTGAGCATCTCTACATCATTTCTGACAAGCAGTATATCATCTACATATAGTAACAATATCACAAAATTGCTCCATTTCTTTTTTATGTAGACACAATGATCCAATTTGTTCATCCTGAAACCAAATTGGACTATCATCTCATGAAATTTCAAATACGATTGTCTAGACGACTACTTTAGGTCATACAATAATTTTCGGAGTTTATATACTTTATCCTCCTCACTCTTTACCTGAAATCCTTCAGGTTGTCGCATATATATGTCCTTTGACAGATCTCCATTCAAGAATGTTGTCTTGACGTCCATTTGGAACAACTCCAAATCCATATATGCTACTATGACTGAGATCATTTGTACTGACGCAAACTTAGTCACTGGAGAATAAGTCTCCTGAAAATCTATCCAGTCTGCTGAGCATAACCCTTGGCCACCAATCTCACTTTGTATCTATGAAGAGAACCGTTTGCTCGGTACTTTCTCTTGAATATGTATGATCTGGATGGCACCAAGAGGGGGGTGAATTGGTGTGTTAAAAATCTTTCTCTCTTTTAATATTAACCTAGATGTGTTATGTCAGCGGAAGCATACA